>APFE030318764.1:38297-61773 GCA_000404065.3 Pinus taeda | reverse complement strand
TATTTAGGAGACATATCATTGATTATGTGGTAGAAATTTCAGATGTTTTGTCACAATATTTTAGGAGATATGAGTAGAGGGAGTTGAGCCTTCTAAATGCTACTAAAATTAGGCCTCAACAGGTCACACTGACATTTTTGTTATAAATTTTTTTCTGCGAACTCTCAGGAGCTAAAATGCTTTCTACAATGGGGGTAAATCCTACTGATATTGTGATAAAAATTTTAAACGTTTATTAGCTATATTGTAGGATATATGACCAGTGGAAGTTGAGTTTTCTTGATACTCCTAGAATTTTGCACTAAATATGACTGTGTTGGTATTTTGTTATAACTTTTCATATATGAAATCTCAGAAGTTGAAACTTGAACCATAGTGAGGGAAAATAGCACTGATTATATGGTTCAATTTCCATAACTTATACTACTACAATTTAGGATATATGCATTGAATCATTCGCTATATTAGTTTTCATGCAAACTGTTTGATGAAATGCTTAAATGGTTCAATGATTAACTGCATACAAATTGTTTGATAAAATGCCCCAATGAGTATGTCGTTTGTGGTTGGGGATAGTATCGATGTGTAACAGTATTCTTGTAGTTGATATATGCTTACTTGCATGCAAATAGTTTGCTATATTTGTTTGCATGTAAAGTGTTTGAATGAATGCTTACGTGCAAATGTAATAGTGTAGTAGTTGTTTGAAGAAAAATGTAAAAGTATGGTAATTGTTTGAATAAAATGTTATTTCTTTTGGATGGGATAGTATTGTAGCATGATAATATGGATGTAACTGATATATGCCTATTAGCATGCAAAGAATTTGAAGAGTTTCATGTAGGGAATTTGAAATGTTGCATGCAAGGAATTTGAAAAGTTGCATGTAAGGAAATGGAAAAGTGGCATGTTTTTAGTTACTATGTTACAAGTGGAATAAGTGCAATGTTTTTGACTTAGTCTCATAAAAATGTATGAGAAATAAAAATAAATTTATTTTCAACCGTGATTAAATTTAATAGACCTTTGGAGACCCCACTTCCATAGTTGGACATTGGAGATCAGGCCATTATAGTGTTGGCATTATGTTTCTGGTATGATTATATGTTACAGATGTTGTACTTGATGGCAACACCCATGGCATGGCTCTCAATATGATGAGAATTAAAAAGTTTATTCATGTGGAGAAAAGTTAACGGAATTTTATGCAGAGAAAAGTTTATTTCATGTGGGAAAACTTACCTTTGGTCCATGGTAGTTAGTCCTTGGAATTTGAACCTATGGTTTTTGGACCATGGCATCTCGACAGACGTGTTGATCCCTAGTATTGAGTTGATGGTATTGGTTTGTTATGGTTTTGGCCCACGGTATTGGTCCATGATTTGAGGAAGAGCTTGCCTATATAAAGAAAATGAGATCATTTGGCTTGGGTATGCTTTTGGGTTGAATATCTTAAGATCTGAAATATTGGGTTATTGTTTCAAAAGCTTGATCTATATGAAAGTGAAGTGAAAAGTGAATCTGTGAAGGGTGATCTCTCGAGCGATGCAGCTGCAGAAGTACGAAGGCGCCACAGAAGGCGCAGTGCGGAGATGCCACAGAGGCGCCACAGAAGGCGCAGTGCAGAGACACCACAGAGGCGCCACAGAAGGTGCAGTGCGGAGACGCCACAGAAGGCGCAGTGCGGAAGCACCACAGGAGACGCAGTGCGGAGACGCCACGGAGACACCATAGAAGGCGCAGTGCGAAGACGCCAGAGAGGTGCCACAGAAGGCGCAGTGCGGAGACGCCACAGAGGCGCCACAGAAGGCGCAGTGCAGAGGCGCCATAGAAGGCGCATTGCAGAGACGCCACAAAAGGCGCAGTGCGGAGATGCCATAGAAGGCGCAGCTGCGGAGGTGTGCGGCACCACAGAAGGCGTAGCTGCGGAGGTGGCAGCGCCACAGAAGGTGAACTGCGTAGCGATGCAGGCCAGAGAAAAGGAAATTGCGTATCTATCTTAAGATATTTTGTTGACTGATTTTTTTTGTTGATAAGGTGTTCTGGGTTTAGTTTACTGTTATTGTGGATCTGGTTATCTAGGTGACTTACTGGTACTTGATGATCATTTGATGTTTATGGATCCAGTTTGAAAATTTATGAAAAGTGGTTCTTGAAAGAAAAGAAGTAGGGGGTTGTAGCTCCATTCCAGGAGAGACTGGAAAACGAGAGAGAGTTGTAGCTCTCTGCAGGTTTCAGCCTGCGTACTGGTAAAGGACTGCACCAGTACAAGACCATTGTAAAAGGAGTTTCTAATTTGAAAGAAGATAGAGACATATTGCAGCAGGTGGTTTTCACCCACATTGGGTTTCCACCTTATATCTAATGTTCTTTGATGTGACTGACTATTTTTCTTGTTCATGCTCATTGTTTTATGGTATTGATATGCAAAAATAATTCAAAGTATAAATAAGGAAGAATTGTTAAAAGGACTAGATAATACTGATTCACCCCCCCTTCTCAGTATTATTTTCAACACACTTTGCCACTCCACTCAGGATGTTGCTTAAGCAATTGTTCCAATGCTAGCAGCTTCAAACTGATACCCTTGAATATATCTATGTCATCAACACCCAACAACATTTTCTTCCCATTGAATTGTTTCTTCAGCTCCCCAATGTAGCCTCTCTTTGGTTTATAATCAAGACCAAGCATCCTACTTGTTAAATCGCTTCCTTAGAAATGTGGCAAGCACCATGAGATGGTAGTCATGTACCCGAACGTAGTCATCATCAGGGTTGATTACTTCTATGACCTTTTCTGCAAATATCTTGTTAGCAGACACATAAGCCTGCCAAAGGGATCGATCAAAGCAGCCTCCATGATCTGGAGCAAGGGGCAATGAGGGTTCTTGCTAAGTTTCAGGAAAACTTAGCAATTCTCAAGCACAGTTATGGTTATATTTCAACCAATGGAGGGGATATGTATTTAAGGGGATCTTGTATATATTTTTAGTATGGGGAGGGAAGAATAACTGGGATTTACATAATAAGTTAGAAGTTAATATGAAATTTGATCAGAAAGCGCTAAGGATAGAAATCTTAGGCTTTAAAGGGGAAATAGGACTTTTAGCGGAAGTGTGAACATTTCTTGAGTAAAGCAGATCTTTACCAAGGCAATTGATATGAAAATGATGATACTAAGAGATATCAAGCAGATCTTGACCTCTTTTAGGGGAAGTTAGTGAGTGTTTGAGGAAAGAGGAAGAAGGGGAATTTAGACATGCCTCGCTTGAGCTCCTCCAAATGGAAACTACCTCATGCTTGAGATGTGAATGGATATGACACTTGAAAACATGAAATGAAATGGATCACAAGCCATGATTCTGCCACCACAACACTACCTACCTGGCCTACTCACCTAGCATTTTTTCTTCTTTTGGTATGGGTGCACTTGAACTAGCATACCCAACCTTTCAACCTTTCTTTAAGCTATCCTCCTATCTAAATCGATCCTTGTCTCTTCCAGGGCTCAGATTAAGCTGATGAGCGTCCTTGTTTCTCTACCTATTTACCAATCCACCAAGATTAAGCTTGTTTGGACAGATATTCATCTCTATATTCTAAAACAAGCAATTGAAACCTAGGGAAGCCAAGACTAAACTATTTGGCCTTGTATTAACTGAACAACTCTTCAAAATTGGAATAACTTATCAAAATGGAAACTCTGTGGAAATATGGAACCTTTGTAGTAATAAAAAGATGACATATTTTGCATGCAAACAGTTAATCATGAAATATGAACACCTATTGCAATAGGATGCTAACAGTGGCTCCACTTGGGGATGGCTTTTCCTTGTGAAATGCCAAGAACAACAGGTCAGACTACCTTGATCTTCTATTGTCGCTGTAGACTGAAACACTTCTCAGTTGGCCACTAAATGACTTGGTTCCTTAAGGCCTAGACACAACACTCTCATGAACTAAATTGTTGCGAATATATAGCACTATCGGCTTTCTTCTGCGTGCTTATTACTACATGCACCTCTACCTGAGTACTGCCTGAGAATAGCTTCAAAACATGTAACAAAACTGGAGTTTTTTCCCTATTCTGTTTTGAAAAAAGTTGTTGATGTAAAAACTGAAAATACTTCTTTCTTTGGATATTAGTGACTAAAAACTGTAAGTTGTAAACAGTTTCTTTTTAAAGGAACCAGACAGTCGCATGAAATATCAAACTGAAATGGGTTGAGGAACACAACAGGATTGTCCAGCACCATCATATTTCTGAGAGGTGAAATCCAATTCTTTGGTATCATTATCATGTCCTATAACATCATCTTGACCAATGAATTTCTTTTGATTTTCTTGTAAATGAGACTTTAAATTTGTACCCAGAAATTCATGAGCATTCCCTTTTGTCTGACTAATACACTCTAAGGGAAATTTTAAACCATCATTTTTTCTCTCACGTTGCTTTGATTCCTCAGTTTTGTGTGAAGTGACAATGAATTTTGTAGCACTATTAGCATGGATTATCCTATCATCTTGGCTGTCAATTCTACCTTGATCCCCATGCATATCAGACCTAATATCTTCTTCTATATCATTTCCCACCCTCTCTTCTGAAATATTAGATGGTTCTAAAGATACTTCAGAAACCAACTTACAGGTATCTATGCACATTTCAGAAATCTTTGTCTCTCCTATTGAATCTTTTGGAACCAATAAAAATTCACCTTTTGCATGCTCTTCTGTCCTTGAAACATCCTCATTGCCATTATCCACACAAACACACATAGATTTACCATCGTCTTGTGTTTCCATGCTTGTGTCATCAACTTCATCAGAAACGGAAGCAGCTTCAGCAGCATGTGCAGACATTGCCTCTAGAGTATGATGAATTATTTTTTAGGGTGGTAATGTAGCTTCATCATCTACCAAACTTCTCCTCAGACGATACTTATCAGCTTTTCGTGGAAAACAAGTATCTTTTCCACCCAATACAATAGAATCTGTGCAATGTGAAGATGCCCTTTCTAGATGAATAATCTCTGACGCTGTTAAAATACTAGATTTTCAGCTAGCATCATCTGATGGCAATGCATCCTATGGGGTATGCTTACCTGAAGTGCCCTCCACTGTCTTTGGCATGTTATCTTCGTTGAGATCTTCCTGTGTTTTACTAGACTCCTTTCTCAAACTATCTCTCACCCTTTTTACCAAAGGCAGACGTTCATCAGTGTCAACTCTATGTTCAACCACCCTAGTTTTGGACTCCAACTCGTGTGATTTTGTTACACAACCACTTACTTCAATCTCTGTCGTAGTGACTCTTCCATTTCTACAATATTTTACATAATGATCATTATTTGTCGGCCTTTGCTTGATAGTGGAGCTTGATAGCATTGAGAGAATGCTAATGCAGATAGAGATGACGTCATAGCTGGGGACCATGAATCATACAAAATATCTAGACAGATATGGCCGTTTGTTGTAGATGTGAGGACGCACAGGAGCAGGGGGGACAAAAATAACCTGAGGGGCTATAACAAGCTTGATGTATGGGGCTGAAGATCCATCAATTGCAGGGCTGGTTCTTGATAGTCCTTTTGCAAACTCAGTTGAAATGATGATGGAGTTGGTTGATGCGTACAAGATTTGCCTCCCAAAATTCACCGTTAAAGTTTGCAGTTCAATATATGCGAAAGGTGATCCAGAAGACAACGCATTTTAATATCATGGATCTTGATGTCATTTTAAGATAGCGACAAAGTCTTTCACTCTGGCGTCATTTAGACATGGCAAAGGGGACCTTTTTATTCAGCCTCATCATTCAGATCTCATTATTAATTCTTATGCTGGTGACAGACACGTTATCACGTTTGAGGGTGACCATAGCTCTCCACGAACACCATTTTGTTATGATTCAATAAGAGTTTTCTTTCATAATATCTTGCATCCTCCAGATGATTTAATTGAACAACGTGCTTCTGAATGTTTTTATAACTGCATCGATGAATTAGGAAATCTGTCAGAAAACTGATAAATGGAAGCAACATGGCAAGCCTGTATTAGTGTCTCCCACCCATTGGCTGTTTGGATCCCTGTAATAAACAACAAAGCCTGGCATGTTTCCACACTCTCGCTCATAAATTGACTCATCACTCTTCCAGTAATATGCCATCTTCAATGTTTCATACAAAAACCTCCCAAGTCTACCTGCTTCAAAATCTATGCAGCAGCATATCATGGGTGGTAAAGCTTTACATATAAGAACATCAATGTGGTTGACGGTGTTAAAGAATGGTGTACCAAGTGAGTGCAGAGTGTGCACAAACTTGGCACAGTACACTGCATCTAGCATGCTAAGAACACAACGTGGGAAGATACAACGCTGTAAGAACTCCATGTTGATTTTTAAAGAGTCTGGACAAGAAGGATGTATGACAATTTGAAACCTGATCTGAGGCAAGGCAGTTGCAGTTTATCTCCAAATAAGATTCATGGAATTTTAGATTTCACAAAGGTTGATTCTGAACAATTAGAGCATAAGCCTAAGTTGATAAAAGATAAAAGACATAATCTGACACCAGATAAGGAAATGTGTCTGGATGTGTCCAAAAAAATTGAAGGGCAGTTTGCACACAAAAAAAACAAACCTATAATATCAACATAGGCATCCAGTTGTTTGCACACCAGAGAAAGTTTCACATGCTAAACCTGGACCTGTTAGTTCTACACCAAAGTCAAAAGTCATCTTAAAAAGCAATGCTAACGTAAATGGTACACTTGTGGTCAGTAGGTCTGAGAGTGGTGCATTTGGAGGTCCAGGATCCACACAAAATGATACCACTGAAAATGCCATTGATCTTTTTCGCTCTAGGTGGTAAATGAGTAGAACTTAGGTGCTTTTTGAATCTGTGGACATATCAGAATAACTTTAAGCATCATCCACACAGAAGACTTAAGTGGACAAGAGAGGAAAGAAAACAGCGATGTTGAAGGTACATCCAATAAATGCGATAAAAGCAGTGACAGCATCCTTGACAAAAATTGTATTGATACTGTCGCAGCATTTCCCACAGGAAACCAAGTTTCTGACTGTCTCTTGGATAGATTTGCTCGAGTTCCAACTTTGAATAGATGATGAAGGAAGGATGGTCTGGAAGCAATCATTGCCTCCCTTTGAGCTCAGAAGACTAGAGAAGTTTCTCAAAATAAAACCTACAAAAATTCAGATACTATATCCTGTGAGAAAGCTTCAGAAACATCTTCTCAAGATATTTCTAGTGGCCCTGAAAAAGGGTTTTCACAAGGTACAAGGTCTAAAATAATGATATCACCATGTACGGATGGTTCTCAAAGACAATCTGGTTCACCACATCTTGTGACAATTGTTTCATCATGTATCAAGAATGTCAACTTGTTGTCATTTGTCAGAGAAAACACTGTTTCCATAACTTTGCTGTTTGGTTCCAAGCAATCGGATTGCTCATATATATAAAAACAAAAAAAAACAAAAAAAAAGGAAAGTGTTGACATATATACAAATATATACATAGGGGCATTGTATCCCTTAAAAGGGATCTCGATAATGTTTCAACATTCGCCCATTGACAGGGCCGTCTTCCATTGTGCTGTCATCTATAGATTTGAGAAAATATGTGTTATTGCCCTGCACAGCGCTGATAACAAATGGGCCTTTCCATAACAAATCTAACTTTGCATGCTTCCCCTTGTCTTCTCTTCGTGAGTCCCACCTCAGAACTTTTTTTCCAACACAAAAATCCTCAGCCTTAGTCCTCTTGTCAAATATTTTCTTTAGCTTGTCTTGTAATATCTGAGCTCTGTTGTAAACTTGCTCTCTAGTTTGCTGAAGATGAATGGTCTGATTAATTCTTCATTGAATATCATTTGGTTCAGCTCGAATTTCCTGTAGTAGCTTGACAACAGGAATGCCCAGAGAAGATGGAAATCTGGCCTCCATACCATATACTAGCTCATAAGGGCTCATCCCAATGGATCTCTTGGTTGACAATCTGTTTGCCCAAAGGGAATTAATAAGCTTTTTGTGCCAGTTCTTCTTGTTTTCTTCGAGCATTTTCTTTATGATATTAATCAGGCTCTTGTTGGAAGATTCAGCCAAGCCATTTCCTTGAGGATAATAGGTTGTGGAGTGGCCCAGGGTGATTTGGAATTTATGGCAAAAATTAATCATTTTTTTGCATTTGAAGGCAGCGACGTTATCTGTAATGATCTTCTTAGGGCAGCCAAATCTAGAGAGGATGTTGGTTTCAAGAAATTGGATAATGGTGGAGTCATTGGCTTGCCTGCATGGGATGGTTTCAATCCACTTGGTGAAATAATCGGTGGCTGTAAGAATCCATTTGTGCTGGCCTGAGGAAGAGGGATGGATTTCTCCGATGAAGTCAAGACCCCATTGTTGGAAAGGTTTTTCAGTTGAGATGGGTTTAAGGGGCAAGGGCAACAGTTTTCTTTTGCCTTCGAAGATCTAGCATTTGTGGCATGAGACAGCAAACTTTTTAACATCTACAAACAAAGAGGGCCAATAAAAACCAGCCCTTAAAATCTTTTCAGCAGTGGACTTCCAATATAAATGTCCTCCACAGTCCCCTGCATGGAACTCTTTCATAACATTGTCAGTTTCATTGATAGTTAAACAGTTCAGCAATATTCCTTCATGGTTTTTCCAAAACAACACACTATCTATGACACAAAACTTTGATACCTTCATTTTAAAAAATCTCTTTTTGGTCCTGGACAATCCTGGATGAGCACACAGGTTTAAAAATATATAACAAATATCAACATGCCATGGGGATTGCAAAAAGGTCTCACTGATATGTGGAGTCCCCAGCTCCTATTCATTGTCCAGCTAGTTAATGTCTAAGGCTTGAAAATTGGTTTCAGACAGCAGTTTGGCTAAACCTTGTCCCTTTATGAGCTTGGTGGGCCTTATTTCAATATCATATTCAAGGATGTTGGCAATCCACTTGCCTCTTTTTCCTTCTAATCCCTCTTGAGTTAATATGCAGAATTTGGGACATAGGCAATCACATGTGAATATAAAATGTAAACTCGGAAATCTTTGAATGCCTTAACAAGAGCATAGGCCTGCTTCTCCATGATTTGGTACTTCAAAGGAGCATCTCTAAGGGCTCTGCTGAAAAATGCCATTGGTTTCTCATTTCCTTGGTCGTCTTTTTGCAAAAGGACAACAGCTATCATGTGATCTGAAGCAAAAGAGAAGATGATAAAATCCTTATCAAACTATGGGCTTGTGAGGAACAGAGTTTGGGTTAATGCAACTTTAATACTCTCAAATGCTTGCTTGGCCTCTAGAGTCCATTTTACCTTGGAATCTTTCTTTAACATGTTGCTTAATAGTCTTAACAGCTCAGCCAAGTTTGGGATGAATCTCCTTAGGAAATTGATTTTTCCAAGGAATGCTTGCAACTCTTTGATGTTTCTCGGATAAGGGATTTGCAGAATGGCTTGGATCCTTTCCAGATCACTGATGCCATCTTTTGAAATAATATGGCCTAGAAGCTTGCCTTCCTCAAGGCCGAAGAGGGACTTCTTGGGGTTTATGGAAATGCCATATTTCCGACATGTCATGAATACTTGCCTAAGGTGCTTGAGGTGCTCTTGGTCAGATTTGGAGAAAGGGGTTAAGTCATCAAGATAGATAACCAAGAAATCATGGATTTCCTTGGAAAATGCAATGTCCATGGCCCTTTAAAAGGTAGCACCTGCATTCTTTAGTCCGAAAGGCATCTTCACATATTTAAATGTTCCCCACAGTGTTGTAAAGGCTGTCTTGTCTTGGTCATCTGGGTGAACAAGTATTTGATTGAAACCTGAAAAGACATCTAGCAAAGAGATTCTAGATGACCCCACTACTCTTTAGAGAATGTGGTCCATTTTGGGCAATGGGTAGTGGTCTTTAAGGGATACTTGGTTCAGATTTCTTAAGTCTACACAAAGCCTAATCTCACCTATCTTCTTTCTTGTGGGAACAAGATTGGATACCCATTCCGAAAATCTAATGGGTGCTATAATGCCAGCCTCAAACATTCTTTTCACTTCCTTTTCGATCAAAGGGAGAAGGACTGGACTGATTCTCCTTAGTTTTTGTTTGAAGGGCTTTTGATTTGGTTTTAGAGGGATGGTATGTTGAATAACCGAGGTGTCATAGGACTTCAAGTCCTCATAACTCCAAGCGAATACATCTTGGAACTCTTTGAACAGGTCAATATACTTTGGTTTTTGATCAGGTGGCAAAGATTTGGACATTTTAGTCATTTTGGGCTTCTCTGTTGTTCCAATATTGCAGTCTTCAATTGCAGTGTTTTGAGGTTGCATTTTTGGTTTTTTGGGAACATTGTCTGCATCAAAGATGTCCTCTAATGGAGTGAGACCAGCAGGTAAAAATTTGTCTTTTAAGTCAATGATTTCGGCCTCTGTTTCAACTATTTCTCCTTAATGTATTTGCCTGAGCTCTTGCATGTTTTTGGCATCAAAACTGGTTGGGCATAGCATTTTTCTAGCCGTTTCAGCTGTTAGGGTTTGCTCATTTTGGGTTGTTGTTTGTTGTTGTTCACCCATGGCATCCATGTCAATGTTTAATCTCGAAAACTCTTGCTGCATAGTCAAAAAATTGTTGATTTGTGCATTGTCCTCAAAAACTTGCCAATCTTTAATATTGTTAGGGACAACAGGCCTATGCTTTACCTCAGTAGTAAAGCGGTGATTGGGCTGAAAGGGAAGCTTGCAAGTGCTAGCAAAGGTGGCTAGACTGTAAGCATGGATGTTATGGCTTCTCGATATCTAAGCAAGCTTGGATTCAGTGAAGTAATTGAGTATTTTTATGGCAGCAGTCCTATAAGCTCTCAGCTTGTTGTCATTGGTGACAAAGTTGCCTTTCATTTGTTGGATTATTAAGTCGGAGTCACCTAGAATGGAAACTTTTGCATCCCCAAGAGCTTTGATGAGCTTAAGGCCTAAAAGGAGGGCCTCATACTCTGCCATGTTGTTGGTGCATTTGAAATTCAATCTATAGGCATGACCCTCTGCATGGTTGTTTTAGGCATTATGGATCCATACTCCTGCCCCTGCTCCTAGCTTATTTACTGAACCGTCAAACTCCAAATACCATAGGATTTCTTGGTCTTGGCTAGCATTGGGAGTTGAAATCATCATTGGAGCGGGCAGATTTGAATTTCCTGTTTCGGGAGGTTCTCCTTGTGTGCTGGTTGCATTGTTTGTTTTGACAGTTTCTTGGGTATGGGTAACCGATTCCTCACTTATACCTGCTTCTTGTTCTAAATCCAAAGGCTTATCACCAGTTGGGGGACCATCATCATCATTGAGCAAAATAAAGAAATCCATATCAAAATAGATCGAGTAAATGGGAAAGTTTTGGGGCTTTTCCTCACTACTCACCACATACTTCATCAATGTTTCTCTATACAGTCTCTTTGGTTGCCCAAAGACTGAAATAGTGGCATAAGATAGGTCTAATTGAAGGGATCCTTGGAGTTTTGCTCCCCAAGATCTTGACAAGAGCATCCCATATTTTGGTGGACTGTCAGCAACCACCATGTCCATCAGAATTGTTTTGTTGGGATATTGGACTAAAGACACACATAGATCTTTGATTAAACCTAAACACTTGACCTGACTTGAGTCAAAGGAGAATACGTCTTTGTATGGTCTTATGACATCAAGGTTTAGATTTTCCATTACAACTTTGGGCATAAGATTGTGTGAGGCCCCTGAATCAAACATAGCATTGTGCAAAACTTTGTCATGTATATGTAGGCTTACATAAAAGGGCAGAATAGCTCCATATGCTGGTTTTCCATTAACCTCAGGACCGAATAATAGCTCAGGCGTATCATCTAAAACATTGACATCATCCTTGGTCTCTGGCATTTTAAGTGACTTTTGGATTTGTTGCCTATACACATCATGTTTGGCAAGCTCAGAGAGGGGGATGGAAATTTTAAGCTTGCTTATTTCTGCTTCTAAGTTAAATGGTTTCTCCAGTGGAGTCTTTGTGTTGTTAGTGGCATATTTTCACCTTTCAAGTGTATTTTCTGTGATTTCCTCTTGATTATTAACGTTATGGTGAGTGATACCTTGCGGTATCTCTGTTTTGGGAAGGTTTTGCGGAGTGCTATTCAAATCTTCTTTTGCGGGAGAAGATAGCAAAGGCTGATCATTAGAGGGATGCATGTCTGTTATGTCTTCCATAGTTACTTCCTACAGGTTTGGGATAGTCTCATCAGCCGGTTCTGTAATAACAGCCGTGCCTTTAATCTTCTTGGGCTGTTTTGTTTGCTTTTGTTTGACAGGCTTGGGCACATCAATTGTTCTGGTCCTTAGTTTATATTGCTTGTGCACTTCATACACAGCAGAATCATAACCTTGTTTGAAGTCAAAAGACTCTCCGGTTTGAGTCTGAAATTTACCAAAGTCATGATCATCTTGGTTTTGTTGGATATGATCGCAGTCTTCTTGTGTTAAGAAAACCTGTTGTTCGCTCTTTGAACCCACCCAATTTATATGAGTATCTTCTAATGGCTCACTAGATGTAGATGCCTCTGTGTAGTTCTCTTGGAAATGAGGTCTTATATCATGACCTGGGCTAGATCGTCTAGCGTTTGGGTTGTGAGTTTTCCTAAAATTTAGGTTCCTAACAGTGTTAGCTTTTGGCGCATCCCATGTAGACTTTCTCTCAACGGTTTCTATTCTATCTCCCAGCCTGTGCATGCCACTGATAATAGCATCGAGTTTTTGGTCTAAGGCTGAAGGTTCCTCTTTAAAGGTGGTTCTTCTCTCAGCTCTCGCTCTATTTCTCTTGGCAATTAAGTTTGCCTCCACGCTCACAACAACGTCTTGCATCTCTGCCAGGCTTTGAGGGGCTCTTTCCCTTAACTGATAAGCCATGTCAGTATCAAAACCATCAGGGAATTTATATAAAGCAAGATCAGGTGGAGGCCTAAGGTTCTGTGGGATTGCATTGTAAACATTGTTAAACCTTGCACAGTAGTCTAACACAGCCTCCTGAGGGCCTCTTTTAATGGTGTCATATTCGGACAATATGTGCAATGGGTCTTTCTTCTTCTCCCATATATTGATAAATGTGTGGTATAAGGCTTCTGGATTTGCTAAGGAATTGGCTAGGAGTGCTCTAAACCAAGGCCTGACATCACCTGTCAAACTTTGGACAAAAATCCTCATTCTCACACTATCGTCGTCAATCTCATAGCTCTCAAAGTAATCCTGCATTTTCTTTGTATGGTGAAGGGATGTGCAGGCACTTTTGCCATCAAAATAAGTTATTTTAGTCTGGTAGTCCTGAGGCATAGCCCCGGGGTTTGCAGGTAGCTGCAAAGGGGCATATCTATTAGCCATATTTACAGGGACAAGTGGAACAACAGGGATGAACGAAACAGTTGGAACAACTGGGATAATAGGAGATGTAGTGCTAGTATGTGCAGTGAACGGAGGTGTGGACGAGGTGGATGATGAAGTAGGGGTAATAGGGGATGAATAAAATAGAACTTTGACAGGGGTAGGAACATTGCTTGGCTGAACTTTCTCAGGACTAGAATCAGCTAAATCCTCTCTTTGCTCTATCTTCCTGAGGTTTCTTGGGATTAAATTTGGATTTTCAAAAGTAGCTAGGGGCTTTGGGTCTGAATTTGACCTTGTAGAACGTGAATTATTTTTGGGAGCCAGCTTCTAACTTGATCATTGAAATTATTTCGAGAGCTTCCCCAGCGGAGTCGCCACTATGTTATCGCTCAGGTTGTCCCTTGGCTCCTTAAGGGATACGGCCGAGGTAACACTAAACCAATCTTTGGACTGTGGGTCCTAGCCTACCTACAATCAGAGAGGGCTCTCTCTTCGTAATTTAGCTTTGTTTAGGGTGATCTTAGGCTAGTTTTTGAGTACAAGGGGTTTTGTTTGTGTTTTGGTGGGAAGGAGGATGGTTTCAAGTAGAGAGGCAATGCATAGTGTGATAAGTTTCAAACCATTGGGCATGGAGTCAGGGGAGTAGGACCGCTGGTGTGTTTTCTTGGTCACGAGAGGGATATGGAGCAGATAGCTACTCATGAAACAATTATCCAAGCAAAAAAGGATGAAGTGGAGGTCAGAGATGTAAGGCAACTAAGAAATCTTTTATCTGGCTGATAGAGGTAAGGTGAATGAATTCTATCTAGGAATAGTCAATATTTCCTAAATAGCAATCATACATGGATGACATAGAACAAATATGAGCCATGATGTATTCATATTAATGCCTTAGTCAGAAGAAAACATAGAGAACATTGCAGAAAATGAGTATAAAGTGTTGTAAGGCAAATTGTAGACTAGTCGTTCTTTCTGCAATTGAGATAGTGACAATGATACCAACATATATAAACTGATATAATGAAGGCAAGAGACAGTTATTGGGCCATATGACAACATAAGAATTCCATGATCACCCTTCAAGCATTTAAAAAGAAGCATAGTATACAGTCCATCATCCAAGCTCTTGAGTAATCTCTGATTTTTTTTTAAAAACTCTCAATAATACATCGCAGGTATGGACTGTAGCAAACCAACCAACCGAATTGAAAGTTTTAAGAAATGAGAGGCAAAGAATCTTTCATTCAGCATAACAGAATGAAGATGAAAGAGCTCTGTCTAGGAGCAGTCAAAAAATCCCTCGATAACTGCCAAAACATGGGTGAATTCGAGGAGATATGAGTCAAAGGGAATTCATATTCATTACCAGTTCAGACGAAAACATAAAGAAATAGCAGACCTTGAGCATAGAGTGCAGCTGAGCAAATTCTAAGCTAATCTTTCTATCTGCTATTTAGATGGTGATACATGTATATTATGAGCATAAAACATTGAAAAACAGAGGTGAGAGGCACTTATTGAGTCATGTTGCAGCACTAGAATTCCATAATTCACCCTTCAAACATTAAAACACAGCACACAGTCCATTTTCCAAACTTCAGCAGTCTTTGATTAAGGAAAACATATCAGATGTACAGAACGAGTCTCTCTTGGAGTGTATCAACCGATTCTTTCTTTTTTTCCACCTCTTAAGACTAACTATAGGGTGGTTTATATAGGGAAATATTTACAGACTTCCCTTGAACAAGTGTCAAAGGGAAAAATATCAAAAAATATCTCTAAGACAGATCTAGAAAAGATCTGTGTAGTAATTGTCTTGGCTTCAAAGTTGTGCTGGGAGTAAATGTAATGAAATATCTAAAACAGTTGCGCTGGGGCAGCTAGAACCTGAAGTTATGCAACTGAGGGTTGCGCATGAGAGAGCAGCCTCAGAATGGTTGAACAGTGGTCCTGGAGCTGTGCGCTGGCCTCATGGCCATAACTCTGTGATAATTGCGCATTGAATCCTTTTGTCCGCATCCTCTAGGCGGTTCCGCTACTGCTGAGTAGCATTGGAGCACATTAATTCTGCTTTAGTGAGCTTTAAATGGGCTTTTATTGTTTATTTGACTTGCTGGGGCCTTTTGATGTTCACCTGCTTTGAAACACAAATATCTTCCACTGATATTTTCGACCATCACCCTCTGCCACTTTACTGATATGCCTTGGCACGCATCTGGGCTCTTTCTTGATCTCCGCATGCCTTTGAACTGTTAAATCACTCATTTATGGCTGTTGCTCAGCCTTCTGCCGCCTTTGGGGTCGTTATCGGCCCCTTTGATGATTTTGTTGATCACAGTGTCTGTTGTATGATGTGCCTCTGCACATCTGCGATGGGTTCCTCCAAGGGATTTCGATCAAGCCTGCTATGCTATTTTCTTCTACTCTCATTTGACTCTAGTAAAGTTGCAGATGGGGCCAGAAGGGGTTGGGATTCAGTACTGAAACTGTCCACCGATCATATTGATGGTGACAGTGATACGATCGGTACTCAGTGGGCTATTCTGTTCGCTAGTTTTTATATAGAAATGGTAATATATATTGCAAAGGTAGTTGGTGTCACTGTCCTTATCCTGGTCAACATGAATTCCATTTATCAATAACATAATCCCCACGCACAACCGCATTGGGCATAGCTGAACGCATAGTACTCAATATGTCCTCAAACTCATGCGCTAGTTATGAGTCTTGTCAAGAGGATAGCTCCAGTTTTGAGGGATCGAAGAGATAACCTCTCAATAACATGTATTTGAAATGCCAATCTCAAAACATTGTTTGCTAACGAGTGTTTCTTCCATGCATACCACGTGCAAACAAAATCTTCCAAGAGCAGCAGCCACAAGCTGTGATTTGGTTCGGGCGTTTCTTCCATGCATACCACGTGCAAATAGAATGATCCAGGAGTAGCAGCCACAAGCTGTGATTTAGTGAACTCTACTTCGCCAGTTTTTTAAAATACGGAAGATCGCGTTTATTGGTGACTTATTCCAGTTCTTTGGCAGAAAATGTTCAATGGCAGATAACCATGTGACTGATGACGCAATTATCCCAAGAATAAATTAATTCGTGAGAATGGCGTTGACCAAGTCTTTTAATATGAATTTGAACAACAGAAAATAGTGAAACAAGCACACCACTTCCGATCAGAGGAAAGCGCATCACATGCTTCTTTGATTGGCATGATCCAAAGTATGGATCAGCATCTTGATGATGCCATGGCTGCACTGATCAAAAATATTTATAAGAGAACCATATCCACGCCATAAGAAACTTTTGAAAACTTCCATAAGCACGCACACAAGGGAGCAAAGAGAAAAATGCTTTGGACTTTTTTCCTTCGAGCGATGCAAGAAACATATTGCACATGTTGCTGCTCTAGACACAAGAAATATGTGAGCTGAAGTGTTTTTTATAGAGAAGTTGACCTCAAGTTGCACAAAGACCATCTTCCGACAAACATTTAGGCTGTAATTCTTAATGGACTGTAGCTCTAAATCATTCTTGAACACTGGAAAAATGACAGAAACATTGAAATCCAAACTCCCCCGTTATAGGGCTAGATCATACCCCAAACTTTTAAGTGAGGCCATATACTCGTTTCGCCGATTCTAGAGTATTGGATAGAAGCATTGCAATGGTCATTGGACCAACCCCACCAGGCACAGGAGTAATTGCGCAGACTATTCTTGAAGCCTCTTCATAGCAAACATCACTAATTAATTGGTAACCTCTTTTAGTATTGGGATCCTCGACTGGATTTATGACAACATCAATTGCCACAGCACCAAGCTTCAACCAGTCATCACGAACAAAGTTTGCCACACCTGCATCAAAAATGACAATATTTTCTTTCTGACTAATATCTTCAGCATTTTTTGGTGTAAGAATGCACAATAGTAACAGTTGCATTGTGACTCTGCAAAAGCATAGCAGTAGGTGCTCCAATAATATTGCTACAGCCTAACACTACAGCCTTTTTGTTTTCCACCATATCTATACCAGATCAAATTAGCAACTCTATGCATCCTTTTGGTATACAAGAGAAAAATAAAGGTTATCTCCCTTGCAGGTTTTGCAATCTGCACTAATAGCACTTTGCCGCTCCACTCAGGATGTTGCTTAAGTAATTGTTCCAATGCTAGTAGCTTCAAACTGATACCCTTGAATATATCTATGTCATCAACACCCAACAACATTTTCTTCCCCTTGAATTGTTTCTTCAGCTCCCCAGTGTAGCCTCTCTTTGGTTTATAATCAAGGCCAAGCATCCTACCTGTTAAATCGCTTCCTTAGAAATGTGGCAAGCACCATGAGATCGTAGTCATGTACCCAAACGTAGTCATCATCAAGGTTGATTACTTCTATGACCTTGTCTGCAAAGATTTTGTTAGCAGACACATAAGCCTGCCAAAGGGATTGATCAAAGTGGCCTCCATGATCTGGAGCAAGGGACAATGAGGGTTCTTGCTAAGTTTCAGGAAAACTTAGCAATTCTCAAGCACAGTTATGGCTATATTTCAACCAATGGAGGGGATATGTATTTAGGGGGATCTTGTATATATTTTTAGTATGGGGAGGGAAAAATAACTGGTATTTACATAATAAGTTAGAAGTTAATATGAAATTTGATCAGAAAGCGCTAAGGATAGAAATCTTAGGCTTTAAAGGGGAAATAGGACTTTTAGCGGAAGTGTGAACATTCCTTGAGTAAAGCAGATCTTTACCAAGGAAATTGATATGAAAATGATGAGACTAAGAGATATCAAGCAGATCTTGACCTCTTTTAGGGGAAGTTAGTGAGTGTTTGAGGAAAGAGGAAGAAGGGGAATTTAGACATGCCTCGCTTGAGCTCCTCCAAATGGAAACTGCCTCATGCCTGAGATGTGAATGGATATGAAACTTGAAAACATGAAATGAAATGGATCACAAGCCATGATTCTGCCACCACAACGCTACCTACCCGACCTACTCACCTAGCATTTTTTCTTCTTTTGGTTTGGGTGCACTTGAACTAGCATACCCAGCCTTTCAACCTTTCTTTCAGCTATCCTCCTATCTAAATTGATCCTTGTCTCTTCCGGGGCTCAGATTAAGCTGATGAGCACCCTTGTTTCTCTACCTATTTACCAATCCACCAAGATTAAGCTTGTTTGGACAAATATTCATCTCTATATTCTAAAACAAGCAATTGAAACCTAGGGAAGCCAAGATTAAATTGTTTGGCCTTCTCTTAACTGAACAACTCTTCAAAATTGGAATAACTTATCAAAATGGAAACTCTGTGGAAATATGGAACCTTTGCAGTAATAAAAAGATGACATATTTGGCATGCAGACAGTCAATCATGAAATATGAACACCTATTGCAATAGGAGGCTAACAATCTCAATTTGAAAATAAAAAATGGTCAACCATGGTCCAACAACAAATTGTGAGAAAGATTGCCTCAATATGAATATTTATCATTTTCTACCACAATAGATGATCCAGGTGGATATCGGTGGCCACCCACCTATTCCACTTGGACCCCCACCATTGTTTATTTCAATTTTTCGGTTTCCTTATTTGTAGCACAATTTACTATTTTTTGTAGTTTTTCGGGTCCCGAACTTCCAGAGCTGTTTTGAGGCCCTAAATGACATTTTTTGGGAAAATCGGGACCAACATGTAACTTGACTTGTCGTTAGTCGTTCAAAATTTTTATTCCTCGGATACATCTTTCTAACAAGGTATTGTGCACGTCAAATGGAGATCGTATGCCAAAGTTATGACCCTAGGAAGTTGATGTACCAATTTACCCAAACGGGGCCCATAGTTTGGCGCTTCATCTCCTAGGGTTATGTTTTTGGATGTTTATGGTTTTCCATTATTTCTCAATAATAAATAGGCCTTTGAGCCTCATTGTAACACAATTTAGAGGCAGGTAGCAGCCACATCTCTTCTTGCAGATAGGCTACCATCGCTCGAGCTAGTCTTATTCCCATTCCATTTGTAAGCATATGTCAGTATTTGATATTAATGAAATGAAGTGTTATTTCTACTGCATCTTTGTATTAATCATTATATCGGTAATTTGTTGCATTCTGATTTAAATCCCAGTTAGTGGTATCAGAGCGGTCTTCTCTTTCTCTGTTTTTCTTTGCATGTCCCCAACAAGGTCAAGATATAAGGAGTTAGGGCTCGATCTGGTTGAACCTTTGCAAGATTAACCTCGCAAACCCCAATGGTTGCCAATGGGGAAAGAAAAGAAAGACTAGGGGGCAAGAGATCCTATCAAAATATTGCTTGAGGAGGCCCTCAAGAAACAAGGGAATGCAATGATGGATAACTTTGACCAGATCCTTCAACATTTTCCCACCGGCAGCGCATCTGTATCCAGTAGTCACTCTGGAGGCTCCAATCCTTTTAAGGAACAAGTAAACTTTGACATTCCCATATTTGATGGAAAAATAGATGCAGACGTTGTAGATAAATGGTTAAATCTGCTAGAAGGAAATTTTTTTGTTCATGATTTTTCTAGCTGAGAAAATATTACTTTTTCTCTTCTCAAAGTTGTCCCCCATGTCAAGGATTGGTGGGAAATGTACTGTGAGCAGAAGGATGAATGTACGAGCTCACGTTTCTCAGCCGCACCCACTTGGAATTCATTATGGGATGACATCAAGGAGCAGTACTAACCTGTCAGGAGTTATGATGATAAATACATAAAGTGGACAATGTTGCGGCAGGGAAGGGGCCAAGATGTGCCGAAGTTTACTAATGTTTTTCATACCCTTCACATGAAGTTGGGTATCAATGATTCTAAGAGACATTTGGTACTCAATTATCGCAACTACCTACACAGGTACATCCAAGACGAGATGGAGTTCCTAGACATCTCCTCGCTCGACATGGCGTACTAATACGCCATCAAGATCGAGAAGAAGTTTAAACAGAAGAAGCGAGACTTTGGATCTATGAATCTGAAGTAAGGGAAAGGGTCCCCCAAACTATAGAACAAAGGAAAAAGCTATGGCAGGGCGACTCAGGACAACCCGCCAAATCTGCAAGCAAAGAACAACACCGTGAAATGGAAAAAGGACACAGAAAAGTGGTGTGACTTCCATAAGAGCTCGATTCACAACAAAAGTGAGTGTCGGGCCAAGCAGTCACTGATGGCCAAGCTGAAGGCTTTGGAATTAGATGCATGTTCCGATTCTGAGTCAGAACACAACAAGGGGGATGAAAAAGGGAAGAATATTATCAATGTGGAGCCGAACTCCAACGTTGCCACCACAAAGATCCAGAAGGAGGAACCTAAAGATCCAGAGGAGGAGGAGCGCCTCCTCTACTCCCAGATGTGGGTAAAGGGTTCCCCGCTGCAGTTAACTATTGACAACAAGAGCCAAAAGAACCTCATTTCAACAGAGGTCGTGAAGAGGCTGGGTTTATCAACCACAACACACCCATAACCTTACACCATTAGGTGGCTTCACCTAGGACGAGATCTTCGCATGAGCCAACAATGCCACCTTTCATACAGCAATCCCTTCACGGCTGAGGTATTATGTGACATTGATCCCCTTAATGTTTGTGATGTAATATAAGGCCAACCATACTTGTGGAAGCGACACATTGTGTATGAGTTAAGTTCTCACACTGTTATTGTTACTTTGGAAAATAAGTTGTATAGGATACTGGAGGTAGCACCGCCTACTGCCATCTCTTTGGTTACTGTAAAACAATCAAGTGAGCTCATTTCCAAAACCGGGAAGAAAATTTTCTTGATGATAAGCCCTCAAGGAAAGAATAAGACATTGTACATGACCTCCAAACAAGGCCCCTTCACCTCCCCCGCAAGGGTGCCTCTACAATGTCATGTCAAGCACTCTATCGATCTGACCCCACGTGTGCCATTGCCCAGTGGACCAAACTATCGATGCTCCATTCTAGAGAACAACGAAATCAAGAGGCAGATTCAGGAGCTGCTGCAGAAAGGTCACTTTTGGTCAAGTTCCTCACCCTGTGGGAGCCCAATTGTGTTGGTATAGAATAAGGATGGGACTTAGAGACTTTTTATTGACTATCGGGAATTGAAAAAGATCGTTGTTTAGAATAGGTACCTGATCCCATGGATTGATGACCTTCTGGACCAAATCAAGGGGGAAAAATATGTTAGCAAGATCAATTGAAGTTTGGATATCACCAAGTACCAATTGAATCCTCTGATGTGTGGAAGATTGCCTTCAAAGCCAAGGAGGGCCTTTTTGAATGGTTGGTTATGCCTTTCGGGTTGATGAATGCTCTTGCAACTTTCATGAGGCTGATGGATAACATCTTCTGTCCATTCACCAACTCATTTGTAGTGGTATACTTGGATGACATCCTGATCTTCAGCCAGAGTTGGGAAGAGCACCTCCACCACATCCAATAGGTTCTCCAAACACTGCAACAACACAAGGTGTGTGCCAATTTGGAGAAATGCACTTTTGGCATGACTCATATTCAGTATCTAGGACACATTATTAATGAACATGGGGTGCATGTGGATCTAGCTAAGATCCAAGTCATTTGAGATTGGCCAACCCCAACCACTCTGACAAAGCTCCGCAGCTTTTTGGATCTTGCCAATTTCTACTGTAGGTTCATGTTGGGATTCTCTCATATCACTTGGCCCTTGAGTCAAGTCATTGAGGAAGGAGTGAAAGAAAAATTATTTTGTTTTAAATCTCAATAGAAGGCATTTGTAGAGTTGAAACATCACCTCTTCTCTACACCGATGCTCACATTACCATACTTGTAATAGCCATTTGAGATCGAGATAGATGCCTCTGACTATGCTATTAGGGTAGTCCTTACTCAACAGGGGCATCCAGTGGCATATCAGAGTGAGACACTTTCAGACACAGTCCATAAGTATCCCACTTATGACAAAGAGATGTATTCAATTGTGCAGGCTTGCTAACAATGGAAGCATTACATTCAAGGGAAGGAAATGGTCATCCACGTAGACCACCGACCCCTGCAGTTCATACAGATGCAAAGGAAGTTGTAGAATGATCGCCATCAGAAGTGGTCCACATACCTGCAACAATTCCATTTGAATATCAAGTATAAGAAGGGCAACACCAATAATGTTGCGTATTGCCTCAACCGACCACCGATCATGGCATTAACCACCGTGATCAACTCTTGTGGGCATGAGACTTCTGATTGGCCACTTCTATACAAAAGCGACCCAAAATTCGGCCACACATACCAGATGCTCATGGAGGATCAACAAGTTCCATATTTTCACCTCTAGGATGCAACAATGTAAACTTTGAAACGGGAACTGATACTGTTACCCATTTCGTAGAGATAGCAAAAAATTGACCCGATTTTGAAAAGGGGCAATGCACAATACACATAATTTTTTTAGAACATAGTTTTTGGCACTTTAAATAACCTTAAATAACCGATACGATTACCCGTTTCATAGAGGTAATAAAAAAATGACCCGATTTTGAAAAGTGGTGATGCAGAATACAATAATTATTTTTTGGAGCATATTTTTGACAATTTAAATATTATTGAATTGAGACTTCTGTGATCCATATCAATTTGTTGAGGAATCCTCGACGAAAATTACATAGTAAAACTTTTGTCAACGCGTTTCGAACCAGCCAGTGAGATCTGCTCATTCAACTTGTCCTAACGATGAACCACACTGGCTAGTTCGAAACACGTCGACAAAAGTTTTTCTATGTGATTTTCACCGAAGATTCCGCAACAAATTTAAATATTCTCATGTATCAAATATAAATATTTGTTTTTAAATGTTAGTGATTTTTATGCTGATTTTGAAACGTGTTGATGCAAAGCGTTATACATCATACATTTTTTTTTAGAGGACTTATTTTTCACACTTTAAAATTTATTATGTTCATTTTTTTTTAAAATTATGATTACTTAAAGAATTTTTAAGTTGTTTTATTTTTATTTTTTTAAATGTTGATTACTTCAAGAAAGTCATATAAACATATATATAAA
>APFE030318764.1:4338-29526 GCA_000404065.3 Pinus taeda | reverse complement strand
ATTTCTTTGTATGTGGACGACATGATTATAACAGGAAATGCATTTGATTTAATCAAAGGAATCAAAAGGCTTATGGCACAAGTTTTTGAAATGAAGGATCTCGGAAACCTTCACTATTGTTAGGATTAGAAGTATTCAGAGATACTGGGAAAACTTTTCTTACCCAAGGGAAGTATGCTAGAAATCTGTTAGAAAAGTTTGCTATGGATCAGTGTAGAACAGCAGCAACACCTTTGCAGCAGAATCTGAAATTGACCAGTGATGATGGCACTAAGGAGGTAGATGCCACAATGTACAGACAGCTGGTTGGCAGCCTGATATATCTTACAACAACCAGACCTGACTTGGCATACTCTGTTAGTGTGTTGAGCCAATTTATGGCAAAACCGCTTGAAAGTCACTGGAATGCAGCAAAAAGCCTGTTGAGGTATCTTTGTGGTACTGTTCATTTTGGTATTTTATACACTGATGTATCTGATGTTACTCTAGCAGGTTTTCCAGACTCAGACTAGGCAGGTAACCTGGATGATCGGAGGTCTATCACGCATTCAACATAGGTTCCGGGGTCATAGCATGGAGCAGAAAGAAACAGAGTACTTAGCTTTGTCGTCATGTGAAGCTGAGTATCAAGCATTGTGTGCAGCAACATGTGAAGCGATCTGTTTGAGGAGACTTCTCAAAGATACAGGAAAAGAACAGAAGCAACCCACTTCTATCAAAAGCGACAACGAGAGCACCTTCAAATTAGCATACAATCCAGTGTTTCACAAAAACATCAAGCATATAGACACTCAGTTCCATTTTGTTAGAGAAAAAATACAGTCAAATGAAATTGTTGTTGAATATTGTAAAACTTGTGACAATGTGGCTGATATTTTTACAAAGCCTCTTGCAAGAGTGAAATTTGAATTGTTTAGAAATATTAGGAGTTTAGGAGAACCCTTTCTCCATTAAAGGGAGGAGTTGAGAATAATTAATACTATTTTATTATTAATGGAGAAAATGGTTACATTGTTGTAACTTTCTCCCTAGTTTAGGATTAGTTCCTATAGTTATGGGGTTTGGGTACAACTTCCTATTTCCTAGTCTTGTATTTAATGATATAATCTTTTGATTGAAGTGTAATAGAGTGAACCAGAGAAATCTCTCAAGTTTTGTGACTGTAGTTTCCAGGTGCAAGCCACACGTGAGAGCTACATCTCTTTCTTTTCAATGTGTTATCATTTCTGCAAGACGCCGATCTTAAGTTCTTGGTTTGGGATTGTGAAGATCTAGGTAGAAGATCAGGTGTTTACAATTGTGGTACAGGGGAGTTCGTAGGTAGGACCTCAGCAAAAATAGTGTGCGGTCCAAATCCATGCGGTACAGCGATAGCATAAGGTCGTCAGTTCCACTCTCGGCAAAGGCTTCGATAGCCTCTTCCAGCAATTGTATTTGCTCTCTGGAGCGCTGAACCAGGTCATTCTGGAAGGTAAGAATTTCTGGAGCAGCTTTCTCATTTCTCCAGGCCCGTTTTAGAAGCTCGACATCCGTAGCAGCCCCGGATATGCCTGCGGTGTCTTCTTGCGTCCAAAATGCTTGAGAGGAGTTATTAGCCGGCACAGAGGAAGAGATCTGGTGCCCTACTGTTGCAGAAATGGCAGATGGAAAACCATCTACACTGGTGTTACTGCTTCTTGTAGTGCTTCATTTCATTGCATTTGGGTTCGCTGTAGCTGCCGAGCGCAGAAGAAGCACTGGTAAAGTAGTTCCTGAGCCAAATGAAGTTGATATCACCTACTGCGTGTACCATTCAGATATAGCAACTGGTTACGGAGTGGGGGCATTTCTGTTTTGATCATGGTGATAACAAAATGTCTATGCTGCGGAAGTTCATTGACACCAGGGGGATCTCGTGCATGGGCTATCATTTATTCCCTGCCATCCTGGTTGACATTTCTCATTGCAGAGGCATGTCTTATGGCTGGTGCAGTAAGAAATGCCCATCATACTAAGTACAGGAATTCTTTACATATGGGAACTTTTTCTTGTGAAACATTGAGAAAGGGGGTATCCATACTAGTGTTTGGGTATGTGTGCGCGTTACAGAGATCTGAAATTATCGAGGGTTTCGGTTGGTTTGGCAGAAGAGAATGGAATGGATGGAAGGAAAAAAGTGGAGTTCCTAAGCGACGAGCTGGGATACGAGGGAGCTTGGATTGAAGGAACAGTAAAAGCTCCTAGCGGAGGTTGCGGGTTTTGCAATATACAGTGCGACAAGTTTGTAATGAATAATGGAGAGCCGCTGGTGGAGAAGGTTGACGTGGACAATTTGAGACCTATTCCGCCACAGAGGCAATTGCCTGTTCCTTTACCAGAAAGATTAGTCATAGAAGCCTACGACAGAAATTGTTGGCGGCGTGGCTTCATAGTCAGAAGGGTTTGCTGTAGGGAGGAGCTGTGGTTGGTCTCCTTCCCCGACACACAATCTTTGAAGGCATATCCACTTTCAGCGTTCCGTCCCGCCCACAACTGGAATGAAGGAATCTGGGCGTTGGTTGGCAGTGTTTGATTCCTCAATCTGAGGACCTTGGTCTGTCGCGTTTCCAAAAGGTTTTGGGTTCGGTGTTGTTATTACTTAAATAAAAAAATGGCAAAATTCAGCGCTGAATTAGGTATTTCTGAACAAAAGGGATCGGGTGGAATAACCTATCCCTGGTGGAATAACCTATCCCTGTGTTCTGCTTAATCATAAACGCTATGTCATTAGGTTCTTTCTAAACAATCTCATTGCTCCGCTCTCCTTTGCCCTTCACGCTGCTTATTTCATAATTAAATGTTTAGTCACCTTTGTGATTATATCGATTGATAAATTGATCGATGGATGTATCTTGGTTCGAGTGTCTTTTTTCCAATATTTATCGATATGAGTATTTTATTGATAATTGCATCATCACCCTTTAATATGTGATGAATAATTTATTCTGGTTACTTCTTCGAAAGTTACTTAAATTTTTTGTAATCATTTATATTAGAAAGACAGAATATTACTAACTTTTATTTAAAAAATTCAAAGTTTTAACAATTTTTTTTTTAAATTATCCATAGAACTTAATCTTATAATCTATAATAAATTGAAACGGGCACAGATTATCAGAATTCACTTTTTGTTGCCTTTAAACACTTAATTATTGCAAGTATTATTAGTCCCGGCCAGCGATCGATCGATCGTTGACCTACCATTATTTGGTACTTTGACTGGTTTTATTTTCGGTCGTTGACCTACCATTATTTGGTACTTTGACTGGTTTTATTTTCGGTGTTTTCAGATTTTAACCTAAGTTTGATGCTCCCAATTTTATTCAAAAAAAATTTACCCAAAGTTTTTGGTTCGGCAAACAATTGAGGTCTTATTGCAGCCTTCACGTTGCCCGATGCAAAAATATTGAAGCAATTTCATTTTATCCAAAGTACGTTGCGGTAGGGTATCCAAAAATATTGAAGCAATTTCATTTTATCCAAAGTACGTTGTGGTAGGGTGTGGGGGAAAAGTAACTTTATGATTTAACATTGTTGTTTTGTTTCTTTAATTATTATTATGATCACAATTTTTTTACCACTTCAAAAACAGATCTATACCGGTTGTCAATTTCTTTATATGAAATTTTTTGCAATTTATTTATATCACAGGGTTTGAAATATTTTATGCAAAATTTTTAAGTAGAGACTGCATGCCAACACCTGCATGTTCTTGGGACACTTGTCACCTCCTATATCTACTGTCCCGTATTCGTTCCACGCAATAAAAAATGAGTCCATCCGACGACAGAATGGAAACTCTTATCTCCATTGTCAGCTAGACTGTGATGTATTTTTAGTGTTAAGTTTTTCGTTGGCAAAGCATTCAGGTTTTTGGCCCTGGGTTCGAATTTCACCCAAGTTCGATTCTATAACTCTGCATGATTGAAATTCTTCCTCATGCATTGTCATAGTCTTGCATTGATGTTATTCTTGGCTCTCAGGTTCACGACGAGTCTTGTTGGTGCTTCATCGCTTTGAAGGAGATGCTTTGTGCCGCAGCCCTGGCCAGGTAAAGTTTCTGGAGTTTGGTTTGAATGTCTTTAGCTGTATTTCATAACTATTGTTGTGTGTAACTAACTCTCATCTCTTGGATTGCTAGGTTTCACCGGAGGTTTTCTAGCTGCTCGAGAATGGTGGAATGAGGCTTACCTCCCGGAATACTGCCAAGGGTTTCAGATTTGTTCTTTGTCCAGCCCCCGGGTATGTGAAAATTATTCCGGATTCTTCTAGTCTGGAGGCTTCATCTCTTGCGGAAGTGGTTTAGCAGCCATCCGACTATATCGCTCTTAGTCTGTTCTGTTTGTTTTCATAGGGTTTATATGTTCTTATCTTTATTTATGGAAGTGATTTGGGGTTTTGACCCGCGTTCCATCATTGCTACACTATATATGTAATCTTTAATAGTTATTTTGTGGCTTAATCTAGAAGTATCATTTAGCCGAATTGTCCCTTATTTCACTGGGGTTTCAGTTCTGGGTTCGGATTTTTCATAAATCCTGAATGATAAATTTGTTATTTGCGTTCTTTGATAGCTCTGGTTTTTCCTTCTACTTAGGACAAATTTCCTTTTTTGTTCAAATTAAGTAAAGAAAATATGGTTTGGTTCCAGAACTTACTTCTTCTTGTTTATTACTAGTATCCTCTTAGCATTTTAAGGTGTTGTAGAATCTAACTTTGTTACATTATAATGTTTAACTGTATCGTAAAAATATATATTTCTTTTTACTAGAACTGTAAATTCGTCCGTTCCTTAAGATGTTCCTGAATAACTCTGGAAATTCTTGTTCTCAGATCTTATATTGCCCTTAAGAGTATTTGCATGGTAAAACCCTTAAGAGTAATCATTTAAAAAGAACTCTGCTATTCTAATCAATAGATCTTACTGAGTTTTCTTTAAAACTTACTAGTTGTCTAGATTACTAGAATACAATTTGATTACTAGAATACAATTTATAACTTCTATTAGTGGCCATTATGCCTTAACTGAACTAGTATATATATTCAGTATAATTAACCTACAAAACTAATTAACCTACAAAACTTACTAGTTGTCTAGATTACTAGAATACAATTTGATTACTAGAATACAATTTATAACTTCTATTAGTGGCCATTATGCCTTAACTGAACTAGTATATATATTCTTCTCCAAAAAATATACATATCTTTATTTTAACAGTATAATTAACCTACAGAACGTTATGTATACTTATCTGATTCCGGTGATATTTACTATGAGCTCTTTGAATCAAGATCGTGAGGTAATATTTACGGTGAGCTGTGAGCTGTTTGAATCAAGATCGACTAAAAACACGGATTTTCCTCCCAACTATGATACTCACTTTTAGGACAAAGTCTTACATTTTACATCTATCTATTCTTAACCTGGGACTTCGCACAGATGCATATATTTATGCTTTCCACTTATCAAACGTGGTGTCGAAGGCCATAGTTGGCTAGTCTGAAGTCCAATGGAGCCGTTTTCTACCGCTAGTGTATATCATAAAAAAATTAAGCGATAACACTGTGGGAGCTAGTAATTATGTGAGCAGCTTTCACTGGGCTAGCGGTAGCCTCTCACAAGGTATTGGTTCAACCTATCCAAGAGACCAATGGTGCTACGTGTTTTAGTACATATATTAATGATGAAATGAATTCTGTTGTTTGTAATCAATTTAACCAGCGATTTCATTAACTGGAATTTTTTTTGTTGAGAGTTGAAGAATTTCATTAACTGGAATTTTTTTTGAGAGTTGAAGAATTTAGGTGTCAAAATTATCATTTAGGTGTTTTAGTTCGGTTTCAATTACTCTAGTTAGTCCAGTTTCACTACAATTCAGAAAAACAAATATTCTGGGCACACTCTTAATCCCCACGGCCTGGGATTCCTATACCAAGAGGTTGCAATATGAGTGTACTAAATACAAATACAGGAGGCAACATATTTCTGCATCCCAACGGTATTATACAACTAATTTCCATGTTAAAAGTTGGCCACCTTCCGTGGAAGTAATTCGTCGAAACAAAGTCTTTAAATAGTCTACTGACATGTTGACTGTTTTCACAATGTGTTGAGCTGACTTAAATAGATGGAGAGAGTTTGTATTGTTGTTATGGCAGACCCTTGAATTTTTGTAACAAATTACACATTGAATTGACATGTTGAAGAGAGCGTTTGTATTGCTGTTGTGGCAGACCCCGGCAGGGACTACCGCCACGGCAGTGGCTCTCTTGTTTTATAATATATTTAACTTTCTCCATAAAATGTGTTAAACACCAGCATGGCAGCACACACAATCCTAACCAGACCAACGTCGAGAATATTTTTCATAGAACCTTGGTTTCGGTTGATTTCTCTCTTCAATATTTTCGCTTTTCTTTTGTTATTTCTTTTATACATGTGCTCTTAAATATCATTAACTCCCATCTACTTTTCTTTTGTTATTTCTTTTATACATGTGCTCTTAAATATCATTAACTCCCATGTACAAATATTTTTTTATAGGACAAATACATGAAAACACAAAAAGAACATAAACTAATACACAAAGCATATTGAAATTTCCTTTTGTGGCATAAAACACTACATAAATCCTCCCATAAAAACTTTATGAATATTGCTAGCTATACGAAGTTGAACATATACAATTTTGTTTATATATATTAGAAGTCTTTTCTATGTTGGGTTGTGTTATATTTTATGGCGATTCTTTTTTGGGCCCTATATTAGGTGGGCTCACATACTTATGGTTTTGTGTATAGATTTCACACATGGTTTTGGACATGATGGTCTTTTACCATTGGTATTTTGTAGATTTGGTCAAGAGAACTATGGTTATGTTCTAATCTAGTGTTAATGGATACTTCGACATGTATATATATGTATTGTAATTTTGAAAGGAATATAATGAAAAATCAATATGGTCGTCCTACTTTTGGGATCCACACGAAAATCTCTGTATATATTTGTTTTATGTTTTATGCTCTCTACATTGTTTATTTTTTGTTTTTAGAATTCGTAAATGGTTAATTTCTGTATGGGGTTAAAACCTACATTATAACCCCATAATAGTTGCTAAATAACATGTTCACATCATAAAATCATAAACAATTATCATTCATACATAATAATCACATTTTCATAGTTAGTCTAGATTAGTATGACATAATATCACAACATATTAACTCATATCTGAATGTCATAGCCCTAACCATCTGCATAGACCAATCCAACTTAGCATGATACATATAGCAACAAGATCTTAATGTAATAACCCTAATCATCAAGTTACTAGCATATAACAAGAAGTTTTATACCATGCTCGTCAACAACATATAATCTAATCATCAAGCTAACTTATCATATAACAGTCGAAAGTTAACCTATAACATACTCATCAACAAAATATAACATAATCATCAAGTTATCTAACATAAAACAACAATAGCAATCCATACAACCATATGTTACTATCATTCATGACTATTTGACATGTGCATGTGAATACACTAATCAACTAGCATTTATCACACATGTAACCATAATAAAAATAGAATGAAAATCATATTAGTAACCCTAATGATTTTAACAAATATTAACCAACATGCCTCCATTCCCAACATACAAACATGTATGACGACATGATCTTGCCTTAAGGTCCAATTTTGCAACTTCACTTTAATGATCTGCATCTCCTGTTATAAATCAGCCAACACATTCCATCATAGCATACCAATATCATCATGATGACTTGATTTCATATAATGGCCTCATAATGCATGTCTCATTTACCATACATGAATAACAATAACCATGACAATGCATGCATAGCAACATATAGACACAGACATGCATAACAAATGCATATACAACCATACACTCGTGAAGACACATTCCACAATAATGCCATCAACATCCACATGTCGACATCACTACAACCATGATCACACCATCCAAATGCAACAAGCATATGGACTACAAGGATAAGAAACAAATATTCAACTGACATGAATGTATGACCAACACATTTCCCATCCAATCTAAGGGGTGAACCATGCTCTGATACCACTCTTTAACACCATCCTCCCACATCTACTTAAGTATCCAACCAACTAGTGTAAACATGTTACAAGATGCTACCATGATATGATTAAACCTCCTCGGTCACCTTAAGGGAGTGGAATCAGTGGAAACACATCAAACATACCTCCCACATCAACAACAACAATCCCAGGAGTCGTCCCAACCACAACATGTATCATGCCCCTAGGTCCCACTAACGTTTTAGGCTATTAAAACTTTGGACGCTCCCATGCTATGGAAATGCCATCATCAAGAGAGCTTGGGACACTCCCACAAGCCTACATGCCTGCGTCTAAGGAGTATTTCCAACATACCTATGCGAGAGTCTATGGGATTAAAGGAACTTTTCAAGCCTAGAATTTTTTCCACTACCTGGAACTTGCTGTAACTTCCAGAATCCATTAAACACATGATGACAAAACTAATAAACCAAAAAAAACTCCAGGACTAGGCCTAACCATCCACAACAGAGACTAAAATTCTGTCGAACACTTAGCATCAATGCAATCTATAGGTGTAAAGAACAGATTTAAGCATAGTTATCTGAGAATCGCTAAGAGGCATTGTTCAATTATATCATTAGTTGCATTATCATCTATTAGGTCATAGACACATTGTTTATTCGTTTACAAATAGAAACATGAGGAGATGCATACATCATAATTGTGAGAATACATGTTGATAACCAGCAACATAATAGCAGAAATACCATGAATACATGAGTGATAAAATCCACATATAAACTAGTACATTTACACATGAAAATCCAAGGGAATGAATTTGTCATTAATGAATGTATAAAACAATCGGGGATGGGACTACCATGTTCCACCTGACCATAGATTAGCTGGGCCAAATCCATCTTCAGTCAATCACCCTCGTGCCATATTCCAAGCATCAATGTGGGACTCATAACTAACCAAAAATAACCAAAAAAGTGTGGATGCTACTATACTTCTCCACTTACACAGTGAGGAACTTTAGTGCCTCCTAGTCTCTCAAGCTTTACCATAATCTGCAGTGTAATCGAGGGATCACTAGGCCATACAATAAGACCGACTCTCTAGTCTTTACCATACATCCCATCCCAAGACTACTAGGCCCAATGGAGAGAAATCCATCTCTTGTCTTTACTATATATACTACCATTCACCAACAAGGATTCTTAGGCCCACCAAGGCACACAATCCTGTCTTTACCGCAAGACACAGCCTGGCTCAGGGGTTACTAGGCCAGTGGCTTTACCATGGTCCACAGTCCAGTTTAGGGACTACTAGGCCATGTGTTTGTCATTTCATAGATCCACCTCATTGAGCTTTAATCCATTTGGAAATCCAGCTCAACTAAAGTATGAGAACTCATCTCATCAAGGCTATTCGAAAATGGAAAGGCTAGGCTGAAAACACTGCCACACCTAGCAAAACCCATGCCATGGTAGGAAAGAACCACCTACAATACCACACATGCCAAATCTAGAAAGGAAATAACACATGTAAATCAATACCTGCAAAGAATCTTGTTGTAGCTCCTTGATCCTACTCTTCCTTGCTTGATTCTTCCTTCTTCTTTCCTTCTTTTGCCTTTTTTTCTCTAATGCCAAAGTGCTCCCAGAAAACTCTAAGTGTCCAAGAGCAAGAGAGAGAGAATAATGAGAGAACTCCAAAACTGAGCAAAATCTTGCCAATTGATCCTCAAAAGCCTTTTTATCAATGAGGCCTCTATTTTCTTCAATTTCCATTATTTTCCTTGAATTTCCTCCTCACATGCAACCTGTGACCTTTCACCTTCCTTATCTCATAATTTCCATTATTTTCATAAATAAATGTTTCAAAATGTCATTTTGTCTTTCCAAAGCCTTTTTCATTGCCTTTGCCAATTTCCTTTAGCCATAATAACCAAAATGAACACCCTTTGCGATGCCTTTCCCACTATTAATCTTGGAATACATTTCCCATCAACCGTGGTCTTATATATTTTTACAGTATTTTTTAACTGGGATTGTTACAAATGTTTTGTTGGTTATACTCTTATTGAAGATTTGGTTTCCACTATTTATAACTGAAGTTGAGACATTGTATAATTCATAAGTAACTAAGAAGTAAGTTGAACTTGGAAAATTCACTCAATGTTGAATTGAAAAAACGTTAGGTGCATTTCGGGTTAGAGTAGTTGTATAACTACGCCAAAATATCACTCGTGTTGTATGTCACCCACGATGGTGTTTTAGAAACCACAACATGGGGTCATGACACATGCAAGGTTTTGGTTCAATCGTATGGTATGCTCCACACAATTAACAAAATAATAACACATTAAAAAATGAACAAATAAAACATTACAAATATATACCCATAGAGTTATTCATTGTAGAGGCAATGATAGAAAGAGCCACCACAATATTGAATATAACCTAGATCGCTCACGTGCACATTCTAAGCTAAGAGAGAATAACTAATTGTGTTTCTCTTTTTCTCGAGCTTCTTTTACTTAGTGTGATTCAAATATATTCTTTTTGTCTACTGAGCTCAAGTGACTAACATTTTGAACTACCACTCATCACACTACTATTCATAGATTACACCTTGTTATATAAGAAGATGACCAAAGAAAGTTTGAACAATGAAAATTTATTCTAAAATTTAAAAAGCTTGGTTATTTTCTTTTCCTTTACTGTAAGGTGAACATCATTAAACTGTAAAATAAAGTGTTTACATAAAAAGACTACATAGCTCCTACCCTACTTTTGCACTGAAGAGTAGCCCATAAACAAAAAAATGCACCCTTCACAGGGATTCCATTGATAGCTGAGCAAAAAAATCAGAAACTTCATGCATGCCTACACTAGGACATTGGCATATTTGACCATATAAAAAATCACCTATGGAAACAAAAGCATCGTATTGATTCTTCAAAGAGTCATGAGGGAGGTCCTGAGTTTGAACTAGATAGGGGATTGGGTCTATAGGTTCTATTGAAGGTCTCATTGTGGCTAGATGAATTTTGAGATTCTTAACAATTCATGCTAGTATGTGATCCATCATTTCCATCCAGTAGTCATAACGGCCACAAGTGTGTTCTGGAGTCTAAAACAAATCCTGATGATGCTCCTAGATATCCTACAATGTACCCCCCCATAGATATTTCATTTTCCAGTATAGAGCCACAAATTCATGTATTGGTTAGCCCTACTAGGAGTGCTCCCTCTGTCTAGCATCCAACTTAACCATTCTACATGGACTTCTTGGTCTAAAGGGGAAGTTCTTTCAAATAATGCCTCCCCTTCAGATCTAGTTATCACTGCATACACCTGTAATGGTATTTTCTCCCAACTTTTTCCTACAAATATTTCCACCTTGTTTAGTATTTTAGAGTTTTCTTTGTGGCATCTTTGCTCATATAATGTCACACCTCTCTTTAGCCTTCCTCTCTCTCAACATTGTAACTTCCCCTCTAAGGATGAGCCAATGAATGTGAATTATGATGCCTTGTACATAATTTATAACCATTACATCTTTTCCCATGTGAGATCTTAGAAGTTGTTAGACAAGTGATCTGAAGTCTTGTCCTAGGGGACTATGTGTCCTACAACCGACACCAGTAGTTGTACCTGTTGGGTGTAGTTTTTGTACCTATTTCCTATACTTTCTTTCCCTAGTTATGACACTTTTCCCTCTAGACAAATAGAACTTTACATGTTATCCACCTCTTTCCGTATTGTGAACAACATATTTTTTTGATCATGTTATTTTTCCATTTTTCTAAATATGACAATGCAATATTCATTTTTATGGCTAACCGGGGTAAGCATTGGAGAAGTATTTTGGATCCTTTCCTCTTTTACATGTGTTCCCCGCAAGAACGAGGTTATGGAATGAACAATCACGCTGATCGTTCTAAGAGCAGGATGAAACAAATTGTTGTTACACTATGTGTGTTGTTAGAGACATTATCATTACACCGTGTTGCTATTATAGATTACTGTTGTTACACCCCAGGTGTCATTACAAAGTTTTTGTTATCTAGTGTTTTTGTTACATCCCAAACCATTAGTTGACCGTAGAATGTTGTTACACTGTAGTTGGAAAAGCCATGGGTACTATTCGACACAACAACTATTGGAAGTTATGAATTGTCTATTTAGAAAGTGACAGATCCAAGAAGTTATGATTTTAACCGATGTATTTGAATAACATTCATATTTAGGAACTGTTATAACAATTTATATTTTATGATTAGGATGAGGATTCTCATGACCAATAGTTCCTATTTTTTGGGTATTTAATTTCTATAAGAAAAACTTAATCTCTCAGGCACGGGGGATGGATAGAGAGTACCGTTATTTTGACCTTGTAACTTTTAATTGTTTTTAATATCAAAGACTTTGCGATGATGTTATTTCTATTTCCAAGTTGACTCCTTAACTAATATTATGTTCATTCTTGTGCCCCTGCTAGGGAGGAAGGTCTCTCCTCTTTAGTAGGGACTGCAGCGGTAGTGTAGCTTTATATTATTGTTGCTCTCTTTTATTATTTGTATGGTTGTCTATTGTTGCTGTATAATTTTTAGAATATATCTGCTTCAGTTCCAGAATTATATTATGATGTTACACATATTTGATTAGTAATATGGTAGTTGACCAGGTGGTGTAGTTATGAGTATAGTATGTAGCACACCTTTGCTCTGGTAATTATGAAGTGTGATTCCATTTCTGTAGACTGTTTTAATTTCTACATGAATGATTTAGTTTCTGCAATTGATTCAGCGTCATTCTTTACTATTTTCTATTTTCACTCTTGGTTGTAGTGTATCGGCACAGATAGTGTAAACTCCATTGGAATAACAGGCCTACCCTGTGTTGACAATTAAATGGTTGAACTCTTGGTGAAATAGGATTGATTAAAACAGCACTACATTTTGGTGTCGTTTCCATGGATGCATTTGACGATAGAGTTAGCCGAGTTGCTTGTTTGATGATAGAGTGTTCCTAGTCCACAGTGGTTGGGTGGTAAGACAAGAGGTAAGACCCTGGGCATCGCTCTAACATACCTGGGAGGGCTCGCCACTGTGATCACTAGGGCACTTAGGGTGTGGCATTTTGATGTTTTCTTAACGCGTGTCTTCAGCTCTTCAATTGTTGGGCAATAAGACAAGAGGTAAGAACCTGTGCATCACTATAACATACCTGGGTGAGCTCACCACTGTCGAAGACTCATAAACCTATTATGTGAATTAATACACATAGGGTCCATGTGTGCAATTGTAGGAATTATAGAAATACCAAAAACACCCCCCACTCTAATGAGTCATAGGAAAAATGGATCATAAAAAGGAAATGAAGAGTGTAGATTTGCGAAGGAAAACATTTGTCCATGATCTAATCTTAAGAGTAGAAAACAAATAACCAAGTTATCAAAAGGACGCAAGGAAAACAGGCCCACAAAAATTTCTTACTCCCATAACAAGAACAGAAGCCTCTAATTCCTTTGTCTCTAATTCCTCTGGCAAGTGTTAGAGGGGAAGCTTCTGGAAGATTCCATGATCTTCCACCTCGCATTTTTTCCCCTGTCATTTGTCCATTCCCGACCATCACACCCTATAGAGGATCAAATGAGTATGCATCGTACCCTGTACATTGGGAAGGCGATATGCATCGCACCCTCTGCATTGAGCTTTCAGTATGGTCCAGTTTTGACCATTTATGAGAAGTTTTCAGTGGAGAACTTCTGGGAGATGATGTAATCAGTTGACCTTATTCCTTTAGGCAGTGAAGCAACACTTTTAGGGACTTAAGATCCCTCAGTTTATGGACATTTTTGATTGGGGTGGAAGTGCCCAAAAATGTCTATAACAGTTGCCCCCTAAAGCATGAGGTCGTTAATCTTTTTTGACATCGGGTGAAATGCTTTACTATGAGGATCCGAAGTTTTTCCGAGCTGGGAGGTGACCTGTAATAAGATACGATACAATACATTATTTTGACAACATTTTTTCATGATCTAGCTGAGGCAGGAATTCCCATGCTCAGTTTTATAAATTCATTTTTCATGTACATAGGACAGACGATCGGCTGTGTGACAGACAGATGATATGGACACATCATCCTTTGATTTGGATGATCATTTGTTTGGCAATGATGTACATTGGATGTTTTTATATTCCTAAATATATCGCAGCCCGGATGGATGAAACTAGATTCGAGGTCTTCAAAACTCATTCAATCTTCACTCGGAGTACAATTCGATCCATGTGAAAAATTTTCTGGAGTCAAACATGGAAAGACATCGCCTGATTACCAGCCAATGATGTAAGTTGTTAACAGGCGCGAGAGGAATCACCAATAATGACAATGACCCTCAAGGTACTACAGTACAATTCACGTGGTGTGAAAAGGGACTTGGCGTCGAACACCATGTAAAATCTCTTAGTCGAAGGCCATTGATGTAAACCTATCGCCGAAAGTGAGAAACTTGCCATTGAGGCATGCAAGCTTCAAAGTACTGAAAGGGTTGTTCCTAAGTCAACTTCTTGGATAATGAGGTGATGTTGACAAGAAGTGACTTGTCGCAGGAGGGCCTTAATGAATCCCACATCAATGACACGGAACGAAGCAAATGATTTTGGAGGTGAAAACAAACTAGCGATACAGGGTTCAGGGTGGCGGTCATGAAGGAATGAAGCATGAATGTATTGCAGTGGGTGAGACACAAGTGAATTGTCTGAATGACTTCTCTTGAACATATCGGCAACACTGACGATGGATTGGTAGCATTAACCCCAAATATGGATGGTGTGACAGACCAATGGTGATGACCAGTAACGGAACAACCAACCGGCTGGATGCGAAGGAAGTGTCATGTTCAAGAGTGGTCTTGCTACCAATAAAGTTCTCTTGTTTTCCAATTTTCCCCAGTCATTGCTGACGAGTACCTCTTTATTTTTGTCAAGCTTGAGGAGGATAACATATGCTTGTTCTATAATCCACCCTTTGGGCGAACCTGTCACTATATTTTAGCGAGCCTAGCGAGAGTGAAACTCATTCTCGTCCATTTGGATGAGTTTGTCGCTATTAGGTTTAACGAGTTTAACGACAAAGATAACTCGGTCTCTTTCAAATTTAGAGATTCTAAAAGAAACGGAAAGAAGACTCCAAAGATTCTTTTTCGTTGTATAATCCCTTAAGTCTGAAAAAGCGTAAAATAATACAAAAGGGATGAATTTTCGATAGTTTTAGCGAACCGAATAAGACAAGCGCTCAATCTTTTCGTGTAATAATCCCTCCGGTCCAAAAAGATTAAAATCTAGAGGAGGGATAGCACTTTAGATGCCTTTTAACGAGCCAGAGAGGCAAATCGCTTGGAAATCTTTTCATATTTTACGAGTCAGGTGAAAAGAGCTTAAAGAAGACTCGTTTTTGAGGAACAAGTGATGGTTTTGGGTAGTAGCTGATTACAGGTAAGATTTGGAATTTTCCAATCACAACAGTGTTACAAGGATGGCTAGCAGAATCACTCTTGGCAGATGTTCCTTGAAGGGGTAAACAATCATATGGGGGTGAATGATCGGCTAAAAACAGAGTGGAGGTGATGGTGAGAACACGACCAAGGCTCAAAAGCTGGCGATAAGGCATTCACAATGGTTATTTACCCGTTCTTTTTAATGAGCTTAAACGCTGGGGGAAACACTTGCTCATGACTTATGTTTATTTTTTAACAAGCTTGAACTATGTGCTAAAAATGTTCATGGAGAGTTTATTTTTTAACGGGCTTGAACTCTACGAAAACATTGCTCGCCATGATGGTTATTGATTTTTTTATTTACCCTTAATATTTCGTTCTTTCAAAGATTGTACTACCCATTCATTTGCTTCATCAAACCGATTAGAAATGAAAACATATGCTTGATAAATGAGTTAAAAGCACTAATATTTTACTTGAATTACATGCATAGTAAATTAAAAGTGACTTTTACCTCTCATTTTACCATTTCATTTGAATTTGGTTTGGTGGCGCTCTGGAGGTTCTTTTCCCCCTGATTTTCACCAGAGGATTTCGGGAGATTCTGTGGACAATTCTCGACGCTGTTCGGACCAGGTAAGAGCTAAACCTGTGCTCTTTCGTTACATGCCTTTCATTTTGGATTTTGAGCTCATTTCCCTGTCCTGTTGAGCCCCTGGGGTTTGAAGAACTCGCCCTAGGATCATCGCACCCTTCATTAGTCGAAAGGTGCGATGCATACTGATGTCTCCACTGACTAGTCAGTATGCATCGCTCCTAGTCTACTTGCTGGGTTGCGATGGGCACAGGGAGGAAAATTTTTGCATAGTTTCCTCATGAAATTTTTGTCTGTTTTCACCAAATGAAGATCCTAACTCTTCCCTTGTTTGTTTTTCAGAGATTCATCAGAGAAAAATGGTTGTTACATGGTGAGAACGCGAGCATGAAGAAGAGGACGTTGTTGCTTTACATGATCTGGGCAGAGTGGCTGCATTACGGAACTATGGCCCTCTAAATTTTTTCCGTATCTCTAGCATGAGGCAACAAATCTGTTTGTTGCAGTATTTCCTCAATGCTTGGGATCCTATCAACCAGGTATTCCATATTAGGGGCAAATCGATCCCCTTGACAGTGGTGGACATCTATTTTTTGACCGGCTTATCGAGGCACGGTGCCCCTCTCTCATTATCAGGTTCCGCCCGTGGAGGTGAGTCTGTGAGGGAGTACATTCGTCGGCATTGTAGACAGGGATCTCAACCAAGTGCAGTCGGCAATATCAACATCCGAGACGTTACTGACCGGCCTTTGCGGACCATCCTGTTTACTTTTTCTAGACTGGCTGGTAGTTCTGCTCTTCATATAGCCAACAGATCTTATATGCAGTATGATTTGGAATGCCTTGAATCGAAGGTGTTCAATTGGTGTGATGCAGTACTTTCTATGATGAAGGAACAATTAACCAAGGTGAAGAGTGGCAGATCCAAGAACTTTGGTTATGGTTCTATTTTGAATGCTTTCTCCTTGGAGCGAATCCCATTGATGCAGCCACAGTATATATCACTTGGCCTACCTCCACCGACCGAACCACGGATGCAGAGATGGGTCGATCTCATGTCTCGGCACGTTGGTCAGCCCCAGATTTATTTTTCTGAGACCTTCTTCGAGTGGTTTGACTGTTAAGAGATGGTCTATGCTAGATTCCCATATGCTGGTATGGATTTCCGAGGTGATCCGGATTTGGTGTTGTCGGTTGGGGAGTAGTGGGGTGCCATGGGTAATTTCTTTTGACCATGTCTCTGTTCATTGTTGTTTATAATGTTCTTATATTCTTATGATCAAAACTCATGTTCTCATGCAGATGTTGGCCCAGTTCGACAAGCAGTACGTCGTAGAGACCCAGCGGCCGCTTCAGCAGGAGAAGCTGTTGGGAGGGCTATCCTCCGCGACCTTGATGTGGCCGAGACTCTTTCGTCACTACAAGACCAGATTGAGGGTCTTACCCTTGGTATCCTGGACGTGAGGACTAATTAGCTGCCTTTGTGGTTGCAACGACATACCACTGGAGTGACAAGTCAATGGACTAGGCTTTTACGCATGATTGCACAGGCGGTGACTTGTTATCACCAGCATCATTAGACTAGGGTGCCCCCTAGCATTTTGAGTTTTGGGTCATTTGACCAATTTTGTCTTGGTTACAAAACATTATGTACATACCATAAATAGTTATGGAATATATTTTTGATTTTCGAAGCTTTATTTCGGTACAGTTACATAATCCTACTGCATATATTGATGTGATGCTTCTTTTTATAAATGTAGCAAATGTCTATCTAACACATAATTTGCCAATGAGTCTGTTAATGTGTCTAAACTTCTTGAAATATGTTGATATTGGATGAAATCAAACTGCTTTCCAAAATTTTGACCCTTAGGAACATACGATAGATAGCTGGATTTCGTACAGCATAGATGCCAGTAAGTTGTAGAATGACGAGCTGTGAGTCTAGCCTGACGATAAGTCGGCATATACCATTTGTGATGGCATCAGAAAGGAGTTCTATCAATGCATTGTATTCAGCGATATTTTTTGTAGTTCGACTAATACACACTCCTCTGAAACTTACTAACTCGCCGTTGGGATTGAAAATGGCCCATGCCACAGAAGACAGATTCCGCGAACTACGACTTGCCCTGTCGGCATATCCAACGAATGATTCCAGTAGGTTCAACATCTGCAATGAATGCAAAAAGTGGATTATTTAACCAAATTAAATGCTCTTAGCAAAAACAAAAATGTAACAAAAGCACGAGGATTACTATGCAAAATCAAGCATAGTAATGCTTGAGGTACAACCCGTTGTGAGGTTGCGCCAATGGAATCCCATCATAGTCCATCAACTCGTAGGCTCCTTTTGCTAACACTCGTTTAATAATATAGGGACCCATCCATAACGATTTGAATTTCCCTGCTCCCAATTTATTGGATACCTGGTCATAAAGTAAAACCAAGTCACCCTCTGAGAAGACGCAAGGTTTGACATTCTTGTCGAGCTGTGCTTTGACTCATTGCTTATGAGCCTCATTAGCCGAAGGTGCATCACGACGGGTTTCATCCAAATGGATTAATTCCAAGAAACGAACCTCTTGTTCTGAGGTTTTGGGGAGAAGGTCGACTGCGAGTTTGAGTGACGAGATTTCACATTGAACCGGTAAGATTGCTTCCACACCGTAAACTAATTGAAAAGGTGTGAATCTGGTTGCATTTCTTACCGATGTTCGGTTTGCCCACAAGGCCGAGTACATGATTAGGTGCTAATCTCGTTTGTGGACTCCAATCATCCTTTGCAGCATGCGCTTTAGGACTTTGTTGATTGCTTCAACCTGTCCGTTAGCTTGCGGATAATACAGAGTAGAGCTATCATGGGATAGTCCTAATTCGGCAGCTAACTCAACCATCATGTGATTGCGAAAATGTGATCCATGATCTGTGACTATGGCCTGTGGAACGTCGAATCTGGAGACTATGTGATTGAAAAAGAAAAGGGCAGTCGTTTCGCCACTACTATTTAATTTAGGCATCGCCTCGGCCCATTTGGTAAAATAGTCCACCACGACTATTATGTACCCATTCCCCCTGGTTGAGGTGGGGTTACATGTCATGAAATCTATGCCCCATTTGGTGAATGGCCCAAAAGCTACTACTGGTTGCAGCGGTGTGGGTGGTCTTCTGGTTTTGCTATCGAAAATTTGGCAAGCATGACAACTTCTAACTGCGGTTATGCAATCTTTGAACATTGTTGGCTAGAAGTATCCTACTCGTAAAAAATTTTGCACCGTAGCATACCCAGATTGATGCCCCCCACACGCACCTGAATGGTAGTCATTCAGGACTTTTTCTACCTCCACAAGGGTGAGGCACCTCCACAGAACTGTATCAATACCATGACAGTAAAGAGTATCACCAACGATCACGTAGTCTTTTGCTTGGTATCGAATATTTCGTTGTTCGAAGCGTGAGGTATTAGACCTATATGTTTGTGTCTGGAAATAAATGATTAGATCTCCATACCACAAATCGCTTGAAGATATCAGAAACAAATTTTCATCCACGATTGCTTCTTCGGATGTTGCATCGTTGGACGATGATGGGAGATCGCATAGTAACTCCACCAATACAGGGGCTTTCTTTGATTTGGATTTTTTGAATTCCAAATCAAACTCTTGTAGAATTGTTATCCATTTCGAATACTTGCCCCCCAGCAACTGTCGCGACAATATGTAAGTCATGGGGTTGCAATATGATAAAATGGTAGTTTTTCTGAAGGGGACGTAGTGTCGAAATCTCTGTATTGTTTGAACAGCCACAAGGGAGAGCTTTTCAATGTAGGAGTATTTCATTTCCGTATCATTTAAGTTTCGGCTTAAATAATATATAGGATGTTCAATTCCATTGTCTTCTTGAACTAAAACCATTGCTATGGTCGTATCTGCTCCAGCGAGATACAGGTTAAAGTCTTTTTGATAATCAGGAGCATACATTAATGACGCTTGTATTAAAGATCTCTTTAAAGCATCAAAGGAGGCTTGCGTGACCTGGTCCCAAATGAAGGGTACATCCTTTTCAAAAGACGAGTATAACCTTTAGCTAATTCGGCGTAATTTGGAATGAACCTCCTGAGGAAATTTGCTTTCCCTTGGAGTTTCTGAATCTGAAGCAGGCTTGAAAGGTGGAGGCAAATCGATGATTGCCTGAACCTTGCAAGGGTTGAGACGAATCCCATCCTTTGAGACAACGAAGCCAAGTAAACGACTAGAACTGACACAAAACACACATTTGTGCGGATTGAGTCTTATCTTGTAGTGTCGGCAATGTAGAAATATTGCTCTCAAATGGCACGGATAATCAGTCCGCTTTCGCAAATGAGCTGGGAGATCATCGAGATAAGGTTGAATGATTTTTTTGATGTCATGGAAAGCATAGTTCATTGCTCTCTGAAAAGTTTCCCCTACGTTCTTCAAACCAAAGGGTAGCTTGTGATATGCGAATGTGCCCCACGGAAAAATGAATGTAGTCTTTGAATCGTCTTGTGGGCGGATATTTATTTGATTATACCTAGAAAATCCATCCATGAATGAAAAGATTTCAGATCCGCCGCATTCATCAATTATCTGGTCCATAAAGGGTGTAGGGTAGTTGTCTTTCGGACAAGCTTGATTTACATCCCTGTAATCAACACACACTCTAATCGTTCCTTGTTTTTTCATCACAGGAACAGTATTCGATACCCAATCAGTTAGAGGAACGGGGTAAATGAAACCAGCATGGAGGAGTTTCTCAACTTCTGCCTCGATGGAAACGACTTTCTTGGGGTGCACCTGCCTTAGCCGCTATTGTACCGGTTTGAAATTTGGATACATCTTAATTTCGTGTTCAACTATGCTCGAGTCAATCCCTGGAATTTCATCATATGACCAAGCAAAGACATCTGTAAACTCATGAAATAGAGTGCTATATATTTCCAATTCAGAAGAAGAACAAGATTTTCCAACATGAATGTTCTCTACAACATCTATTTTGGTCGAGATATTTATGGAAATATTTTCTTCGATATTGGATAGGTTTCTCTCGGAATCCACCATGTTTACAGTATTCGTCAGAAAGTCAAATACTGAAGGATGGTGTAGGTCACTGGAATTATCTTCTTTCCAAGTCGGAAGATGGGAACGATGGTGGTGATCTTCCCATGGTGCCCCATCAATCATCATCGATTGAATGATTCCTTCGTCTGTAAGGTGTACTTGCGACCAAGGATCTGAAGGGGTGCCATATTCCTTAGACCTATCTATCCAAATGCTTAATGAGCGTTGATGCTGGTTTGCCTCCCATGCTGAGAACATTGATTGCTATAATATTTCCAGTGGCGTTAGAGGTAAAACCTGCGAATGATCCATTTTAACATCATTTTCTGACATCTTTTGAATGGAAGATATCATATTGCAGGTTCCTACGTTGGCCACTTCCGCCAAATTGGTAGGAGGCGGTAGGGTAAAAGTTCCCATTAACGTATGGTCTTTTAGTAGGCCTACTCCGATATTATGAAGCATGCTAGGGCTTCCATGGATCATTGGAATGCTTCCCGTAACTTGCGAATCATTGGGGGGGAAATTTTGTTGGCCGATGACTGTAATTCCTTCTTGGGAAGGAAATGCAATTTTCCTAAAGTAGGTCGACACAACAACTGCCATGGAATATATCCAGGGTCTTCCGAGTAGGATGTTGTAATCAATATTCCCATCAATGACTTCAACATCGATTTCGACTATTTTTCCCCCCAATTCAACTTGCAAGTTACTTAGTATCCCATACGGGGTGTATGTTCATCCATCATGTTATCACCTAGAACTGCAGTCACATGTACATAATGTTGTACAAAAAAATTTCATTGTCAAAAATGGGTGTCAAATGGTTGTTGTCCTATGTTTTTTACTTAGGGATCATGTCTTAGAAAGATATTGATGTGAATCATTTTCAAATACCGTTATTCATCCTCCATCATGATTGTATAAGGCATGTCTTATCTTGTTTACGTCACTGGTCCTTTTCGCATTTCCACAGCGCAGTTTTATTGGCTGATTTTGCAGCGCAATGATGTTTTAGCTTTTTCGCAGCGTGTCAGCAACCAGCCATTTCATAACGCATTTTGCTAACTTATAACTATATGCGCTATGAAATCGCGGATTCGGGGATTTTGCAACACTGATTCTTGAAATGTCATGTCTGGGGGGATGAGTCAGTGTGTCCGTCCATTTATTGTCAGTTGGCGTCCTTTCCAAGCGATTATGAGCCATCATTCCACCAATAGGTTCATAGCCACGCACATAAAAATCATTCAAACGGTTTTGTAATGCATGGTAGTGTTATGATGTTTGTTAATGATGCATGAATTGAACCGTTTGTATGATAAGACTGTTAAATTGCAAAGGAGCCCGAGTTTCTTCTCTAAAAGAACCTGATTGCAAGCGAGCCTGCTTATCAAAATTTGAATTGGCCATTTGAGCTGAAGCTGGTGGTGTTCTCTGTGCAAAGGATTTCAAAGCGAAATGGAGAGAAAGGGACATCGGTCTGGAAGATGCCAAAGAACAGAACCTGTGGGATTGGATCTTGCATTAAGAGATGAAGGTGTAAGAAAAGCTTTTCAGGATGCTGGTTGCTGGAGATTTTGTGAGAAGTTGCAGGGTGGGTATGCTGAGGTAACAAAAGCATTTGCCTTGAATTTTACAGGTTTAAATTCTGAAGTGTCTATGTTAGAATTCCCAGTATCTCCAGAGGCTATTGCCAATGTCACTGAAATTCCGAGAGAAGGGCAGGAGTGGTTTAAAAACTTCAAATTTGATATGAACCCCTGCAAGGAATTCTTGAAGGAGCCTTATGTGAATGAAGATCTTACAAAGGCTGTGCCAAGAAATTATGTGAAGGAACACTATGCACTTCTCCTTACATGTATTCAAAAGTATTTAACATGTGAAGGGAGATATACTAAAGTTTACTCCTATCATTTTAAGCTGTTGCTACATTTTACAGGCAAAGCATCTATAGATATCCCATTCTTCTTGTTTCGTAGCCTCAGCAAGATGTGTGATAAAATTCAATTGAAGAAGGATAACTGTGAGACATCACTGTTTCATCATGGTTTAGTGAAACTATTAGTGTTGGATGGTCTGCAGAAAATTGGTAGGGATTGGAATTCCTTTATTTTTATGGCTGGCTTTCAGAGTAAGACAGGCCTCACCCCATTGCCTATTAGGGAAAGAGAAGAGTCAATTGAGGAACCTACTCTTCCTGAGCTTAGAAAGGAGATAAAAGATAAGAAGAAGACCAAGACCAACTTGAAGAAATCAGTGAAGCCATTGGTTATCAAAGAGCCACCTCAACCATCATCAAAAGAGAAGGTCAAGCACAGGAAGGATGCACCTGGATCAAGTGGGGCTGAAAAGGTATCAAGAGTAAAGACCAGAAGTCAATTAAGCAAGGAGAAGGGCAAATCAGTAGCTGTTGAGGAAAGTCCAATATCAAAGGCTAGTTTGAGTGATTTGCTTGAGGCTATTGAGTTTGAACAGGCTCAATCAGTGCATATTGAGCCAATGCACATTGACTTAACTCAATCATCACTAGAGAGCACTAAAATATCAAAGGCTTCGAAGAGGTTAAGGTTTGATGAACCTGGTGAAGAGTTTGTGTTCAAACCACGAAGGCCAGTTACAAGGAAACAAATTAAAGAAGCTGAGAAAGTGCATGAAGAAGAGGTAGCTGTAAAGATGCCCAGAATAGAGGAAGCTGAACAACTTCCCAAAACAGAGGAGGAAAAGAAAATAAAGAAAAAACCTTTTACGAGAAAGCAAGCAAAAGAAATCAAGAAAAAAGGTTCAAATAAAAAAATCATCATTTCTCAAGAAGGAAATACTACATCTACAAAGGACCAGTGGAAGGCAACTGAAAGAGAAATGACTGAGATGGAGAGGGCCGTAGCTGAAATCGCAACCATGGAAAGGGAGGTTGCAAAATTGAAAGCACAGCTAAATAAATTAGCTGCTAAATGAAATTGTTGATTCTGAGTAAGGTGCCTTTCTAAGTTTTGATCAATTTTGTTTAAACTCCATCATTTTGAAGTCATCTAGGCCCTTAACACTTGTAGAAGAGGTCTGAAGAAGTCATAAGTTCAAGCAATTCAAGGCAAATACACTCTGTTTTAGCAAAAACAGCAATTTCGCAGCGCGCTACGAAACTACTGTAGGTGTTGTTTTATGAGGAAAATGAGCAGTTTAATGATGAGGTCAGTAGATTTTTGAAGGAAATGCCTAAGGAACATCAAGGAGACCACATAAGGCTAGCAGAGCCATTCAGATAATGACAAGTGTGCATTCTCCATAAAGGTGAAATATTTTGTCTTAAGTTATAGCTTTAATAAAGGTACTTTATTACCGGTGGTTAGGGTTTGGTTGGAGATGCATACGAGGATTTGGGCTTATACACCTGTTCAATCAACAAGGCTTCCAGCATATTTGGGAATATGGTGATGTTTGGCAATTTTGGGGTCTTAAAGAGCTGGGAACATATTGCTTAACTTTCGAAGGATGGTGGGAGACAAGGACCAGAAAAACAGGGGTTTGTTCTTATGATCAATGAACCATCAGCACATTCAGCATCCAATGCTAACCTTGTTCCTTGCATCCTTATCTCAGCTATCACAACCAAAACTAAAAGGAGATAGCTGTCAAAGATCAAGAAAAGAATCATGTTACGAGGAGAATGGAATTAGAGTTTAAGTTTGATTAGGACTCTTTGTAATTACAGCTCAATACTTAGTGTATTTAATGAGTCTGTTAAAAATAGATAAGGGTAGTTAATGACAGTCATCGAGCTCCCCTCATGCTGGAGGATGAGGCTCAAAGTAGTTAATAATGTTTTTCTATATATAGATGAAACTCTGATGTAATGAGGGTTGGATGTTTATGAAAAAACAGAGTTTATATTGGCTTATGTAAAAGACTTGT
>APFE030318761.1:153050-181167 GCA_000404065.3 Pinus taeda | reverse complement strand
CCTGCGTGTACGCACTCCAAATACACTTTACCTGCGTACTTGTACGCTATGTAAGCTAAAGGTTGGGTGCGTACCCCTGTAAAGGTCAAAAGGCGCGAGTTTCATCTTTAAAAAGTTACTTGTGGTCACTTCTAGAGCCTTCTAGAAGAGTTTTTGACGTGTATTGAGCGCCTCCAGATGGTTCGTGCATCCCTATGATAGAGGAGCTTATCCCATCAAGAGAGGAGCTACCCCATCCAAAAGAGGGAGTATCCCATTGATGTTGGAACTGAATAACCTCCTCTAGAATACTATAAATACAGGCATTGGGCCAGAGGAGGGGAGGTTGAAAGCTGAACATTCTAAAGGGTAAATGCTGTTGGAATTAGGACTTCCATTTTTGACTTGTGAGGAGAGATCACTATCCTTCCTTGTTGCCATATTGGGAGTGGGTGAGCTTGTCAAAGTAGAGGAAATCTCTTGTTGGACCCTGGGAGGAGCTTGCACAACACCAAGGCTCAGGTTGTAATGGTTCCTTTTTTGTTTCCTTAATACAAATAAGTCCATTCTTCTCAATGATTTGTTGTTAATGAATTATTTCATGTACTCCTTGGTCTATGTGATGAATATGCTTTGTTTTATGGAATATTCAGGTGTTATGTAATCGTTTGCTTTGTTAGTGTATGCAGGTCTTAAAGTGAAGGAGGAGCTCATCTGGATCAGCAAGGCTGGACTGCTACAACAAGCGTTGGACCTAAGGTAAGATCGAAAAACATTTGAATTCTCATAGAATAATGTGTGTTTAGAGAAGGATTGCTCTTGTTTGGTTTGTTTGTCACTAGAGAGTCTTAGACTCCTAGGGAGGTTAGATTTGTCCGCAAATATAACTCTTTCCGCATGACAGGACATAGGGTTCAAGTTATAGATATAGGTCATATGAATTTATTAGGGTTACCCATGGGAACCTATTTGTATTTTCCTTGGTAATGGGTCAGACTTATAGGAAGTATGTTTAGGACATAGTTTTAATAATTGGATCTATGAGAGGTTTCCTCTTGGAGAATCCATCACAATCAGATGCAACCATTTGATTACAATTTTAGAATTAAGGAAAAGTGACCAAAGAATATCTTCTAGAGTTTCAACATGTGCAAATAAGCATAAGAGAAGATCATCAAAGCATAAAAGGTTTGTAAGGAGCATGCAGAGAACAAGGCTTAAATGACATTGTGAAAACAAATGCAGTGCCCTGTAGAATAGAGAACAAAGTATATGCTAGGTAAATAAGAAGTGAATGAAATGCAAGGAGAAGATAATTCTAAGCGAAAAATGAATGCATGATGTAATGTAGTGAACGAAGCTACATGCAATATAGGAAAACAATGTGGTGCAATTCAATGTAATGTAAGAAAAATTAGTGAACTGCAACTTAAAGGGCCACACAATTCTTATGTAGACAATTCCTACATGCGATACATTCAAGAGTAATGCAGGAAAATTAATGTAATATATATGCATAATGTTATGAAATGAACAAAATTACTTGCATAAGATACATGCATATTGTTATGAAATGAAAAAAACTACTTGCAATAAAGGAAATACAACAAAAACAGGTATGCATGATTATTCTAACAAGAAAATCCTAATTAGTGTAAACCTGAAACGTAATTTAATCACAAGGTTATCAAGTCATGTGAAGTGAAAATTCCATTGTAGCCACTACAATTGTTCCCAACTTGCAAAAACAAAGATGTCAATGATTAAAAATAGTATAAAGTATTGTGCATAAACAAAGATATTTATCTATAAATCATGCACAAGAGCCAGAAGGTCACACTTGTTGGCAGGGAAACATGCCTAAAAATATTGTTTTAACTAAGCCACAACTCTATCTTGATAAATAGAATGATAAACATGAAAATCCTAAAGACCACTCAGAAAATGTGTATCTGCATTTTCACTCATAAAAATCTCAAGATAAAATTGATTAGCGGTAGAGCTTGCTAGATAAGACTTCTCCAACTAATCAGTGATTCTATCATGATATTCAAAACGAATGGCTTGAAAACCTAGAGAATATTCCAAATATGAACATTCATATAGTGTAATTGCATTATGAGAGGAATCCAAAGAGAAAACCATAATCTAATCTCACTCAATCATCTTGCCAAGAACATGAGGACTTGACATAACCATTAGCAAAAGATGAAGTACCTCATCATCCTGACAAACTTTTGAACCTTGAAATTGTATATCATCAAATTTCAGTGGATTTTTAAGATCAACATGTGAATGCATATAATCATCATCAACTATGACATCGAAATCATTATTAACTATACCATTGGTTTGATTAGATGTTCCATCATTGACATACTGGTTATTCAACATATAAGATCCTTTTGGTTTCCAAGATGGAGATGACTCAATTAGATGAGTCTCATGAAAGAGATGAATCATGTGCTTTCTTCCCTCGTCTACAATGTATTTGAAATCGGAAGAAATATGGGCAAGGTTCTTATTCCTTTTGTCTTCGGAAAGTAAGATAACACCAACATGTGCCTTATCACAATTGGCACTAGAAAGGTGAGAACCTGAAGGATTTAAAACAATTGTTGGTGTATGTGATTCAACAAACAAATTAGGGTACATAGAGTATTTAATAGTGGCTAATAGAAGATGAAAATATTCTCCTAAAGAAACATCACTCAAATTAGAAATTTTCAAATATGAGCTTTCATTCAGTGAGACAATGTTGAAAGAGAATCTTGTGATGAAACCCTAATATGACTTAGTTCAAGGATATCATAAGGATCATGAGAACCTAACATAAGCATCAGCAGAATCAGAAGTTCCTCAACTTCCTGACAAGTACCTAAAATTTCAAAAGGTGGATCATCAAATTTCGGTGGCTTAGTGAGGTCAACAAGTGAATATGAACAACTATCATTAAAGGTATCTGTGAATACACTATTGATAGGATGACATTAGTTAACTAATTTTATCATTGGTATCTGATTTCGAATGAACACATTGGGTGAGAGATCAAAGATCTATTTTCTCAAGGGAGTAGCACAGCAGTTGCCAGAGAAGGTGTTTGAGGAGATTTCTTGCAGTGAGGGGCAGGGATAATTTTCCGGAGTAATTTTTCTTGATCTAGAGAGTGCAAGGTGTGAAATTTCCTAAACCGGAATCCATACTACAACAACTGATGATATTTCTCCTACTTGTTAGATTTACATGAACAAGTTATTTGTGATTTCCTATGGAAAATATTGAAATACATACATCGCAACCTTCACTTAATTAATTTATATGTGGAAAGAAGAAACTGAGCATGAAAGGTGAAAAAAATTGGAAAAATGGAGCTACGAAAAACCCCTCAGTCTGAGCCTGATACACACTAGGGTTTTGAATTATTTAATTCCCTGTAGAACCTACACTACTGCCGACACCTGACCATCCTTTACGGTACCAACTCTTTCACTTCCCATTGTCATTCCCTCCTTGCACCTGTGAACTTCTCCCTAGTCCTGTTTACGCTCCACAGGAAGTGCAGTTACGAATACAATAGATTGCGGTTCCTGGTGGCAACTGGCAAGTCATTTTCAGATGGTTAGGTATGGAGCTCAACCAGGTTGATTACTCCGATGACCCATATTCTGATGTTTCCATCTGGACGTCTCCTCCCCCGATTTAGGAAGGGTTGTTCCTTCAAAATAGTGAATTATAAAATGTCCTTGCGGCCTTGCCATTGCTTTCGAGTCCCTCCTTTCCAGCCATTTCCCTGCCTGAAGACCCCCTCCCCTAGTCGACTTCTGCTACTCCCCCCCATCGCCAGAATCCCTATAGTTCATGGCTAGTTGCATAGGACCTGACCACTCCATTGACCACTTAGGTTACTCAAAAAATGCTCAGTTTGTTGCTCCACATTACCCTTCATCTGCCCCTATAGGAGGATCCTCAGTACTACCTCAAGGAACACCTTTTCCTCAACATTCGACACCTCCCACCTCTGGTTGTTTTTTAGGATTTCCTCCAGACCTGGAAGTGCATCCTATAGGGCTTGGATCGGAATAACGTAATTCCCATCAGCGAGCTCATCAAGTTGAAGAACTTAGCAAGGGTCATAGTCCAGGGAAAAAGGCGAAGTGTGTTAAGGCCAGGACCCAGAATATTGGTCTACGTCTGGGTGAGGATATCGAATGGGGCGAAGCCATGGACACTGCTGATAGGGTTTTGGTGGGTAGGGTTCGAGGGAGGAACTACACCACAGCCAGGCTCAGCTAAAGGGTTGCAGAGATTTGGGGACACCACATGGATGAACTGCCTTTTGTTCAAACCTTCATGCGGGGATGGTTTGCACTACGTTTTTCTACAGCCAAACATACCACCTCGGTATTATCTAGTTTTTGGCACATTGAGAAAACCCCTATGTTCCTCAAAAGATGGAACCCTCTCTTTGACCCCGAGAGAGAGCAGTTGGGTGTAGGACCACTGTGTGTTAGATTACCAGGTCTGCCTCTTCACTTCTAGTCGTAGGACATTTTCACGAGCATCGGGAATTATCTAGGAACCTATTTGGAGCATGATAAATCATACCTGTACTCAGGCATCATGGTGTATGCAAGGATTCTGGTTCATCTTGATACTAGGGAGGTATTGGAAGAGCACATTACCCTGCACTGGAAACATTACTCTAGAGTACAGATCCTTGATTATGAGGGGGTCCCCTTCTTATGCAGGAGGTGCCACAAGGTGGGACATTTATTTAAGGATTTCCCTTTGAACGGGATAGCTAAAGTAGCGGACTAGGGGAAGACGATCCCAACCAAAGTTGCCAAGGTACCTAAGCAGTGCACCAGCACTGAAGCAGTATCGACAAAGAAAAACAAGGAGAATCCAAAGAAGTGCGACATTGCTCCCATTCAACCATCCTCTCCTCCTATGACTAGGGCTCAGGCAGCTGCAGTGGCTGCGCTCTCTTCGGGTATGCCTCTCTCTACTCCTTGCACTTTGAATTTCACTTCTTCGTCTTGTTTTCTCTCACCATCCTCTATTGGTCATCATGGTGCAACAAATTCCTGCCCGACTCCTCGATCCTTGGCCTGCTCTCTGCATCCTCCCCCCCCACATTCTCTTGCACCCACCTTCCTCCCTAGAGGCGAACACCCCTGCCCTATCCTCTGACTCTAAGAAGGGGTCTTACTCTCACATTTAAGTGCTCATATCTATAACTCGATTACAGTCTCTTGATTCGATCAGAATTGGTACTGTACCCCCTCCCATCCCTTCGAAACCTCCTCAGGGAAAACCCTCCTCCCTCTCAAAATCCAAACAACAAGCAAGTGTGGAAGTCATCTCGAGACGCCAACTAGCCATTGACCAGTTTCTTAGAACACAAAACACCCTGGTGCCATCTCTCCCTCATGATGCTACTCTCCTACAGCTATCGTGGGTTAGCCAGTCCCGAGAAAAAAATATCATTTCGGAGGCTGATAAGTACTGAGTTGGTAGATGTCATACTCCTTCAGGAAACCTTGGGTTTAGCTGATACCATCACTCACATCCTTAAATCCACGCTTCCTAGTTGGTTTTTTCATGCCCTTGATGTAAATTGGAGATCAAGAGGAGTTGTGATGGTGTTCAATACCAAGAATATTAAGTTACGTAACATTTGGAAAGGATTAGGTCATATTGGGGTGGAGATCTACTCATCTGAATTAGGAATAGACATCAGACTCATTAACATATATGGTCCATGCCAAAATAGAGGAGCCTACTGGGAGCATCTATTAAGCTACAATCTTTTGCAAGTCGATAACCTTATTCTAGGAGGAGATCTTAATTTCTCTATTAGATATTTAGAATCATGGGGTCATCATTCTCAGATTGGTCCACTATCTGAATTCTTAGAAAATGTTATGGAGTACCATAGCCTAATTGATATCCCATCTGCTAAATTACAACCTACCTGGAGGAACATAAGGACGGGGGAGGATAGGCTAGGAAGAAGACTAGATCGTTTTCTCATTAAAGAACGACTGTTGGGTATGGGGTATAACTATAGGCAGTGGGTTGGATTGGGGGAACTTTTAGGCCACTCGTCGATATTATTTGAAATCAAAGGTGGTATGAACAAGCCCAAAGCATCATATAAGTTCAACTCAACATGGTTAAAAGATTTTGGCTACATTAAACTTGTAATTGATTATTGGAAGTCACACCCTCCTGTTGCAAGTGGGAACATAGCAGAAGGTTTTGCCCACAATCTAAGCGAGTTGAAGAGACTATCAAAAACTTGGGCACACAATAAGAGATTGATGGATGATCAAACCTTGAGAGGAATTTTAGCTGAGATTGTTGCACTGGAAGATGAGCATGGAAGGGGATACACATCACCTAAACAAAATGAGAGGCTCACAACCTTAGTAGCACAGAGAGGAAAAATCCTAAAAGATAGAGAGGAATCATGAAGGTTGCGAAGTAGAGCCATTTGGTTTCTTGAAGGTGATGATAACACAAAAGTCTATCATAAGTTTTCCAATGGATGAAAAGAACTTAACACCATTTGGCACTTGAATAATGAACCTAGCATCAGAGTGAATACCTTTTATCACTTAGCCTCCCTTGGCACATCTCACTTCAAGCAGCTCTACAAAGCTCCCCACAATGCATCATTGGCTGATATAATCAAAGTGGAGCAATTGTTTCCCCAGTTCGTGGACCAGGAGGATGTTATGGACCTCAACAAGGATGTTACTATGGTGGAGCTCGAAGCCACACTGAAATGGTTCAAGAGAGACAAGAGTCTAGGAATAGATGGCTAGCCGGTTGAGTTCTACATTGCTTTTTTCGAACTTCTTGGAGAAGACCTCCTCAAGGCCATTGAAGAATGCAAAATATTTGGGTGGATGTATGAGGCTTACAACACCACATTCATAGCATTCATCCCTAAATCTAATAACCCTGTCTCATTTGACGACTCCCATCCCATTTCCCTCTATAATTGTATCTATAATATCATTGCCAAGATCATTGCCAATCACCTCTATCCCATTTTATCCTCACATATCTCCTCTGAACAATTTGCTTTCCTTCAGGCCCATCAGATCCATGAAGCTATAGGAACTACACAAGAGGTGTTGCATTCTGTTCAGATGAAGAAATTGAAAGGTATGATTCTCAAGGTAGACCTCTCCAAATCTTCCGATCGTGCTAGTTGGTTATACATCAGAATGCTCTTAACCCATCTTGGTTTCCCCATAGAGTTTATAAAATGGATCATGTGTTGCATAACAAATATAACTTTCAATGTCCTTATCAATGGATCAACATTCCCTTTCTTTCACTCAGAAAGAGGCCTTAGGCAGGGATGCCCTCTCTCCCCTCTATTATTTTTTCTCATTATGGAGGGTCTCAGCAGACTCATATTGGAACAACACAAGACGGGAATACTGCAAGGCATCAGGATTACAGATAGATGCACACTGACCCATCTTCTCTTTTTAGATGATGTGTTGATCTTCCTTAATGGAGGTGTAGGGGATCTGACTGATCTACAGAACATCGTGGCTATATTTCGAATTTCTACTGGTATGAATATCAACAACCTAAAATCCACAATCACGGTATCAGGATGCTCACCTCATGAAATTCATTTCGCCCTTCACAGATTCCCATTTACTCTACAATAGTTGGATGATGGCCTTAGGTACCTGGGTTATCAACTAAAACCTATTAGATATAAGATTTCTGATTGGACATGGTTAATTTCTAAGCTAGAGTGAAGAATTAATATCTAGCACCTCAAGTACCTTTTAAGAGTGGGCCATATGGTCCTTATTAAAGTTGTGCTTGAAGCTACCCCTGTATATTGGATGTCCCTAGCCTAGATCCGTAGGGGTATACTCTCTCGAATACAAAATCTCTACTACAAATTTCTTTGGAAGGGAAAACAAGCAGGAAGAATTTTTTCCTGGGCTAGATGGGAGTTACTGGCACTACCAAAGAAATGGGGAGGATGGGGAATTAAAAGACTAGACGATTTCTCAACTACACTGGATGCTAAGTTAGGATGGAAATTGGTTACTACAAGCAACTTATGGACAAGGGTGGCATACTCGAAATATATCCCCCCACAATACAATGGACTAAATTCGACGATCCAACTGGAACAATTATGGGACATCCATCATATGGAAAGTAGTAATAAACTTCCTGCCACTCATCTGAGATGGGATCACATGGAAAATACAGTCTAGCTCATCGATGCACATTGGTTTAGATCCTTGGATCAATAGCGGCAACTCACATAGGCTCCCACAGGATTTCACTCTCCTACTCAACAATTATGGTATCGTTAACATTAGCCACATAGCGGATCTAGAGCACTCCTCTATATTTCAACAGGCATGGAAGATTGTACGTCACCTACATATCCCTCGGATTTGGAATCCTCACTAGGGGGAATACATTTCTGCACTAACTAAATCACTTATCAAGATTGCAGAGGGGGAAGATGAGATCATATGGTCCCATGCAAAAGATGACATATACTCTCCAAAGGAAGGATACCTCTGTATCTCTACTATCCATCGACCACCGAACATTGGTCGAAACATCTATGGAAACTTAAGGCACCTCCTAGAATGAGGCTGTTTATGTGGATAACACTCATGAACAAGGCCCCCACAGGGGATAACCTGAACAAGAGAACCCATCATGGACCATCTTGGTGTTGCAAATGTAAGAATAACACTGAAACTATTGATCACCTGTTCTTAAACTGCTCAATCACTGTGGAATTGTGAAATTCCACACTTCGGGCCATCAATATTCATTGTCGATGGCAGGGTACATCTGCTTTGGATGCATGGATATCATGGTGGACAACAACTACTCCAAACAAGGCCAGAAACCTACCCCTACTACTCTGCTGGGATATTTGGATAACAGGAAACCAATACATCTTCCAAAATACCATCCCTTATTGACCCTCTATCTCTGTCTGCATGATGGCCACCTATAACTCCATCCCTGATGAAAATGTTGCTCCACCCTCTAGGAACATTGTCCCTGAGGACATCAACCGAGACTACCCTTGGGGTTATTTTGATGGATCTGCATAGGATGCAGGATGTGGGGGTGGGGGTGTTATTCTATACCTCTCTGACTATCATTACTTTAAAATACAAATGGGCCTGGGAAGGGGCAATAATAATTATGCTGAGTTGATCACTCTCAGACATCTCCTACACTTTTCCATGGAGAAACATTGCAGAAATATCCAAATCTTTGGGGACTCCAAGACTGTTATCAACTGGATAAACAATACATCAAATTGTCATGCATATTCTTTGAGACCTATTTTGGAAGAGGCAGACATATTCATTGCACATTTTGATCATTTTTTTTGTCGCTATATCTACAGGGAACATAACCAGATTTCTGATCAACTATCCAAGGAAGCTGCGAACTGGCCTCGTGGTACACAGATGATTCAGGAGTAGAGGGACAGTGAACACTATCAGTACTACCATCACCCATATATGGATTACATAGCATAAATGACCCAAAGAGGCCTAATTTACATGTTTATATTTTTGCTTAATTTATCAATACATATGTATATTTCGATCTACTAGCTATATATATATATAAGATAGACAACTGTACTCCTTGTGAGGATTTTTTTGACCTCTTTGAAAAACACAGAAGATACGTTTCTCCCTGCATGGAGAATTAAAGATCATTTTTGATACATTATTTTTTGATAGGCAAACAACCTCACTATATAGCATATGCGACAATGCATCTACAATATGTAATTTTCTTATATCAATGAAAAATATGATTTTTCCTTGGGGAAAAAATTGGTATCTAACAAATGAGACTCCCCAAAGGTTAAGAATGAGGATGAATTAACCAGAGGAATTTATTGAACCTTAGAGATGTAGAATCTTCCTCTTCACCTGTTAAATATCGCAAATTTAAAATATCATGAACAAGAAATTCAATATTTTCATCTTCTAATTTTGAGACCATATACCTCATTGCAATCAAAACCAATAGAATAAAGATATTAAATATTTAGAGAAATCACTGGTGTAGCAGACTCATCAAATCAATAAAGCTACTGTGTGTAATGTGTTAACGATGAAGGAATATGAAATGAGTCAGGAAAAGAAACATCGATTCCAACTAAATCAGATCTAAAATTAAAATCCTATTGTAATAGCCTTCATGAAAATTCCATGTAATAAAAGTTAATAAACGAAAAATAATAACCACAATTGAAGGGACACTTATTCAAAGATGAATTTTGGGCAAGACATCCTAGTGTGGGTGTTCATTTGGTTTATTATGGCTAAGGAAATTGGCAAAGGTAATGGCTAAGGATTTGGGAAGGAAAAATAACATTTTTGGCACATTTATTTATGAAAATAATGGAAATTAGAAGAAAAGGAAGATGAAAGGCCACATGTTTCATGTGAGGAGGAAAATGAAGGAAAATAATGGAAAATGAAGAAAATAGAGGCCTAATTGATAAAAAGGCTTATGAGGATCAATTGGTACCTTTTGTTAGTTCAGTTTTGGAGCTCTCTCATTATTCTCTCTCTCTCTCTCTCTCTCTCTCTCTCTTGGAAACTCAGAGTTTTCTTGGAGAACTTTGGCATTGGGTCAAGAAAAGAAAATAAGGCAAGAGGAAGGAAGGAGCAAGCAAGGAGGAGTAGGATCAAGCAGCTACAACAGGATTATTTGTAGGTGTCAATTTGCATATGTGATTTCCTTGCTAGATTTGACATGCATGGTATTGCATGTGGTTCTTTGCTGTTATGGCATGATTTTTTCCAGGTGTGACAGTGTTTTCAGCCTAGCCTTTCCATTTTTGGATAGCCATGGTGTGATGGGGTTCTCATGTTTAGGTTGATCTGGATTGGTGGATGGATTCAAAGCTGAGTGAGGTGGATATCCGAATAATAGAACACATGGCCTAGTAACCCATGAACCAGACTGTGGGTTGCGGCAAAGCTAGATTTTGTGTTTGCTTGGTGGGCCTGGGAATCCTTTCTGGTGAATGGCAGGATATACGATAAAGCATAGAGGTGGTTTCCCTTGATTAGGCCTAGGAATCCTTACCGGTAAATGGCAGGATAAACGATAAAGCCTAGAGGGTGGTGTCTCAATTTAGGGCCTAGTGATCCATGGATCAAACTGTGGATTGCAGTAAGGCCTAAGAAACTAGGAGATAGGAAAATTCCTCACGGTGTAGGTGGAGAAGTCTAGTGGCATCAATGCTTGTTTTGGCCTAGTGATCTGGTGGAGATCATGGTAAAGACTGCTATTACATGTTTATTATGTTGGCCTAGTGATCCAAGATGAATTATGCTAAAGCCTGATTTCTATTGTTGAGGATGAGGGGGTTTAGCCTCGGGATGCCCTGGTTGGTTCTTTTGGTTTGAGTCCAACATTCATGCTTGGAATATGGCATGGGGGTGAATGATTGAAGAGAGAATTAGCTCAACCATTCTATGGTTGGGTGGAATGTTGTAGTCCCATCTCAGGTTGGCTTTTGCATTCATAAATAAGCGGTTCTTTCCTTGATATCTTCTATATAAATGTACTAGTTTAAATGTGAATTCTATGGCTAATGTATCTTTGATATTTATGTTGTTATTATGTTGGTTATAAGCATGTTCTATGAGAGTGATGATGTATGGCTCTCCTAATGTTTTTATTTATAAATGAATGAATATTGTATCTATGACCTAACATATGATAATGCAACTAATGATATAAGGGACCAATGTTTCTTAGAAATTCTCAGATAAGTATGAGACCCCTATGCTTGATTTTTTTTTTACTCCTGTAGATTACATATTTATTATATGTTTGAAAAAATGTCTGTCATGGTTAGTAGGTGTCCAGCCAATCCCTTATTCAAATAATTGCATTTGTATCATAATTCCATTGTTATCTTTCTATTATAAAGGTGTCATTTAGTTATGGGCAGTGACCTGGGCTCTGGGCCTGAAAAAGTGGCTCAAATCCCAGGGATGTAGGCACAACTCTGGGCAGGAAAGTCCCTGGACGCTGGCATACCATGCTGTGGGAGTGTCCATAGCCATATATATGGATGCATGCATGCCCATATCAAGGGAGCGTCTGAGAGTTAAATGGTCTAAAACTTCAATTGGTATCAGGGGTTGGTTTCTTGAGTGGTTGGATGGCTCCTAGGAGTTTTGTTATTGATGTGGAAGCTATGTATTGTCCTTTTCCATCAATTCCACTTCATTAAGGTCATCTAGGAGGTTGAATCCCATCATAGTAGCATCTCGTCACATGTTTACCCTGGTTGGCCGTTTACTTGGTAGATGTGGGAGGAGTGTGTTACACCTGCACATTGGTATCATCTTAAGGGATCAAGGGATCAACATTCATGTTATGCCCTAAGGAATCAATTAAAAATCCATTGTCACCTAAGATAGGGTCTTTGCCATGACAGGGAGGTGAAGGAAAGAGAATGTCTTAGAAATATGAAAGACATGTATTATCAATTTTAGATTTATAAGTGTGACTATTAGAGATAAACCAATATGACTATGAAATTTGGCTTACATCACTTAAACATAGTTTATTAGAGCTTCTGAATCTAGACTTTGCTCCTTTTTAGGAAAATTTTCCACATTACATGCTTCATCAGAAACATGGATCTATACATTAGAAGAAGATCCAATTTAATTTGATAATGAAGATGAATGATGATCATGGAAATCATGGGGAACCATTTACTCCTTCATAATTTGAGGTTTTCTTTGGCTTACACCTGATGCAAATGTTGGCATAATGAAATTAGGGAGCATAATGTTAGAATCTTCTGATAACTTACTTTCAACGTCCAATTCATTTTTAGATTCCCTCTCATAAAGGCCAAGTAGATGAGAAAAATCTCTCATTAGACGATACCAATCCCTATCTTTCTCAAGAATTTTATAACAAATGTTGGGAAATCTATTGGAAAACTTGTATGTAGATTCATTCAGTCTCATTCTAATTTCATCAATTTCCTTAATTAAATCCTTAGAATTAGACTCTTGAAGAATGGACATAAATTGATCAATGAACTATTCAAAAGAATGAATAGAAGCATACAGTAAGGTTTTACACTATAACATGATGCGACCTATAAAGGTGAAAAATAAAAGCCTGCGTAAGACACTGCTATGATGCATATCATTATCAACGCAGATATTAAAAATCCATAGGATATGCTTAAATGCAGAGATTTTCCCTTCACCATCAAACTTATTCTTTGACAAGAGATTGAATAACTTCTTGGGGATTGAAATATCTACATTATTGGAAAAGAAACTTGGAATAAGAATATGGGAAGGAGCCATTTCAAGAAAAAACATTTAAAAGTAGACTCCATAAGGTCATCTTGTCACCTGCCCTCCTTCTAGTGCCAAAATCCATTGACGGGGAAAAATGTACCTCTAATAGTTAAGGGGTATCCCAAATTAGACCTCACACCATTTGAAATAGGAGCCCCATCCAATATGTGGGCCCGACTGCCACCATGAATGTTTTTCTCTTAGCCATCAAATACGAGGAAATCAGAGGGTAGGAATAAAATTCCCAAAGAATGGGGATGAGATCAACTCACAATTGATAACCTACAGAACAGAATAAAAGGATGTAACAACAAAAAAATAAGATGAAACATGCCTAAAGAAGGGTTAGTGAGCTAAAACCATCTCAAACATATATGAATAGGAAAGTGCCAGAAGTTAAATACAAATCATTTCAAAATAAGTTATCGACATAACATGAAATAAGAAAGGAAATATTCAAAGCAGGCATGCAAACCATAAGCCATGAATAATTTCATTAACATGTCACCCACATGAAATCAGGCACACAAATGCAATGGAAATACCAGACAACCAATATATCCACTACGAAGATTCACATGAATTAATGTCGAAAGTGAAGAACTTCTCATTATTCATGCTACAAGTTTAAGTACATGTCCTACAAACCATTGAATCCCAATACTGGAACATGGGATACTCATGCCCTCATCCAAAGTGAAACCTTAGCATCACCACAACTCACCCTACTATTTCCAAGAGTTGAGTACCTCTAGCTCCTTAAGCCCAAAACAATTCTCTAATGCTAGCCCTAGCTCAAGTGCTAAAGTCCCTTCTAAATGAGGAGTGAGGGTATATTTATATAATGGGGAAGTGGATTTTCACCTTCCCCATGACCTTTCATATTCCTTATGACCTTTCATGTTCCTTGTAGTCATAGTCACACTTCATAGTCACAACCACCCTTTGTAGTCACAATCACCCTTGTAGTCGCAACCACAATTTCTAGTGACAATGATCCTTTATAGTCGCAATCACAATTTATAGTAAAAATCACCCTTGTAGTTGCAATCACAATTCTAGTGACAATGATCCTTTGTAGTTGCAATGATAATTTATAGTCACAACCAAACCTATAGTCGTAAACACAATTTCTAGTGACAGTGGCAGTTTGTAGTTGTAGTCATAATTTCTAGTAACATTCATAGTTTCAAAGTGAACCTTAGCTTTATTGCATGTAATCAGAACAATCTCAGTCACAAGTCACATTTGTAGAGGGAAATGAGTAAGTCACAAATCACATTAGTAGAGGCTAGTCACAGATCATATGAGCATAAGCTATATGGGCTAGTCACAAATTGCATTAGCAAATGCTAGATAAGCTAGTCACAAAATACATTAGCAGAGGCTAGTCACAAATAACAATTCTAGAATCTAGGAAGACTAGTGCTACAAGTTGTGACTGTGACTTATGATAAAGACAAAAAATACAAATCCTTCAAATATTAAGGAAAAACTCATTATCACTTGTAGACTCAAGTATGGATGACCTAGATTGGCCCTTATGAAAATATGCTAATGTTGAACCATACATGAATCATAACGCATCTTATAACCCTCCCAATTTAATAGTATATGCTCTCATAGGAGCTTTTATTAGTGGTAGTAAGCCTCCTATCTGACTACAACCTCTCCCAAATCCTAGGCATACAAAAGGCACACGAGTATAACTTCAACACCTTAAAAAACTAATTCCTTTAACCTACATAAACACCAATGGAGAGGCAATACTAAAACATCCTTTGCAAGATGAATGAATGCAAAAAGTTATAAACCCTAATGATGAGGATAAAGAAAGGTAGGTAATCATAGGATATGTGCCTCATGGACATACAAACACTAGTAGCCTTGATGATAAATATGTTATTAAAGGGTTTTGACTATTTCAATTGACATGGAATCCACTAAGACCTTGAAAAGCAAAGGGAGGTCCAAAATTTAGATATACAAGGCATAAATTTTGGGTCATGTTGTAGTGGAAACAATAGGTTGGAAATAAGGATATAAGATATGACATAATCTATAACACTACTACGAAGCTTGTTAATACAAGTCATCTAGTTGGAGTTTGTCCAATTGATTATGCAATTTCAAATTATAAGGTATAAGAAATACATAGCTTTAATAATTCGGTACCAAATAAATTCTCAGTCGTGTCTTTAGAGTTTCTTTTGTATCTACTAGCTAAATCAAGGTCCTCATCTAGCCAACGAGGATTATGGTTGGAATCATTACTTAAGATAATAGCTTAGTTAGTTCTAGTTCTAGTATTAAAGTCTCATACTAAAAGGATACTACATTAATTCCTTATATTATGAATATAATGTTCTAGGGTATTATAGGGGAAATTATTATTTATATTGGCTTTCTTATAAAACATAGAGTTGATAAGTGCAAAATAAAAAAATTCTATACAAATCTTGTTAGTGTTAATGTCATATATTTTGATCAAAATGTATCGATTGAGAAGGTCAATCTTATGATGATGAGTGTGAGGAGAAACATTTGTTTTTATATAACATGTTGTCTCCAAATTCCTCTACAAAATTTGGTTTCTTGTTCCATGTTGAGCATAGAACCAATCCATCTATGTGAAGAACCTTACTATAGATTCATCATGCTCCCAAATATCAAGTAAAAAATAATATCAAATTCACTTGAGAATGAACTTAACGTAGGACCTTTACACCTTGAAAATCCATGATAGTTCCAAAACCGATTTTGAATGTTCTAAATTCCTATTTATTACATTAATGTTGGTCTCTATTCCTAATAATAGCTTTCCTATTTCTAATGATTTCCCATTTTCCTTCCTTTCTAGCTTTATTTTTCTTTCGAACATCATTCCTTAATTTAGCTTGGTTTACTAGAATAAGATCCTTATTTATAAAGGTTCACATCCCTTTTAAGCTTGGATATTTATTGAGTATGCCAAATTCATGGTCACTACAACTTATCCTAATACATATTAGTCTATGTTTATGCTCTAGTATCTTTCCCAACCTTCTTGCTTCTATGAGATAAATTGTTTCAATTTGTGACTTATTTTTCATTCTTATTTACTATTTCTAACATGTCCTCATCTTTTTGCTCTTTTATACTAGCAATTATAAGATTCAAGGCTTTTTTATTTTTCTCATGATCCAACTCAATTATCATGTTCATTTCCAATTTGATGGGTTTGATGTCTAATTTATTTTTCATACTACTTGGGCCAAATTGTTATTCAAAATTTCCTTTAACTCTTTAATCTCATCTTTCAAGGTGTAATTTTCTTCAAACATTAATTGTTTCTAATTTTCCATTTTTTGTATTCTATCTTCCATTTTTTATAATTGATTTTCAAACCCTAATAGTTTATTTTCTAACAATTTAAATTTGTTACCAAGCATTGTCGTTAATTCTATTTTATATTTAAGTTTTCTTTCTTCTCTCCTTTTTCCCAATGAATTAATATGATCATAAGACTTTCTCGGGTCATTTTGCTAGGAACCCCTTTACTAGGTGAGGTTCTGACATATGTTGTGAATTTCTCATGATTTAAAAAGTAAAAATAAAAAATAAAATAAAAAGTAATAAATAAATAAATAAATAAAATGAACTTATGCACCCGGTTGTGAAATATATTTCCACATAATTTGTGCAAATATATTTTTGCAGAGTTATTGTGAGTGTAATTTTTACGGTGAAGTATATGGAAGAAAAAACAACAATCTATTATATTATATAACAATTTTTTTTTTGCATATACAATTAATCAATAATCACCAAACCAAATGATTACCAACAAGCATATAATTTCTAATGCATGCCCAGCATATAATATTTTAGATACATGATTTATCCAAACATATATACACCATTATGTTAATCAATAATCACCAAACCAAATGATTACCAACAAGCATATAATTTCTAATACATGCCCAACATATAATATTTTAGATACATGATTTATCCAAACATATATACACCATTATGTCCAGAAACATTCACATAGCAGATAATATGGAAACAAAATGAACCAATATGTCAAACACAAATACAATATTCCCAGTATCATGACAAAAAAAGTCCCACAAAACATTGTGAGACAAGTAGTAAAACTGTCCGAGGAGGAAAAAAATAAATAAAAAAATTAGCAGACCATGGAGTATATACTTGACTAGAGAAATGTTCACAACACTTCAAATATTGATTACATATCAAATTAATTCACCGCAAAGATTCATTGCAAATAAGTCTCCACAAATATTCATCGTAAATATATTATTTCTAGTATGTATGCCAAAAATATATTTGCAAATATTCAGCATAGATAATTTTCGCAAATATTAACCACATGTAATATCTGCAATTCACCATAGATAAAAAAAAATATTGTTTATTGTTACTTTAGAGGCCGATAAAAGATTGTGGATTTGGAATTTGAGGGAACCTGATTTATCCTTACAGCTTCACAATAACTCTTCACAACTGGATCCCTAAACCTAGAATATGGTCGTAGAGTATACAATTATTTGTAAAGTCCTAAATTAGTGTAGGGTTCAACCAAAAAAGACAGTTGAAAAGATTTGTGATGCAGAGTTCATAAAACCATCCCACTGTGCAGTTCAAAACTTGTACAATCATAGATATTAAAATAAGTAAATATAAAAATTATCACAAATATTTAAAATCTGTAATATATATCATTAATAAGAAATTATATATTTATATATAGATATAGAGGCAACTATTTTATTTTTCTACTTCCAAACTACTTCATATTTTTAGTAATACATTTTCTGCAATGAATATATTTAAAATGTATATGGGCGGTGTAGGGTTCAAAAAAAAAGACAGTTGAAAAGATTTGTGATGCAGAGTTCATAAAACTATCTCAGTGTGCAGTTCAAAACTTGTACAATCATAGATATTAAAATTAGTAAATATTAAAATTATTGTAAATATTAAAATTTATGATAATATATTTTATTAATAAGAAATGATATATATATAGGCATACTATTTTATTTTTCTGCTTCCAACTACTTTATATCCCCTAGAGAACAAAAAGATAAGAATAAACAAGAATTGGTTACACTTTGAATCCTCTCATGGAATTGTCATGGTTTTCCATGAAGCAGAGGTCTTATATTAAGTTTGATCTTTTTTGAAATTGATATTATATTTCTAGTTAATACTTGAGATCATCAAGAATGTTATCACCGAAAAAAATCTCTCATAAATGTAAGGTCCCTCACCTTGAGGGATTTGTATTGTGTTCAACATGGAACAATAAATCCTCCTATAGGAGGGCTAGAGGTCTAGCTTTTTACATAAAAACGAGAATTTATCCTTACCTTCGAGTTCATAAGAAATACCCTCTTACATATGGATGAAGATTCTTGATATTAAAGGTAAGAAGTTGTATATAGGAATTTGTTACTTTACAGCTATAAATTCTATATTTTATTGTTTAAAATAAAATAAAACAATCTATATAAGAATTATCCATAAAAAAAACTTATAACAATATATTTACACCCTAAGAAATGAAAATTGTGTCCTCCTACTATGAGCCTTTAATGCTAGAATTGCAACTAATCAAGTTATTATTCTAAGTAGTGAATCCAACCATAATCCTCTCTAGCTAAATGAGGACCTTGTTTCCACTAATGGGTAGAAAATCAATTTCCAAGACCTTACCAAGAATTTATTTGGTATGGAGCTAATCAAGCTATGTAGTTCTCATGATCTAATAATTTACAATATTTTAATGAACTGATAAAATTCTTACAAGATGGCTTGTATCCATAGGTTGGGTAGTTGATCTGAAATGGGGCACTAAATGCTTCTTGTCAAACTTATAAGAACCTCTCCCACTCCAAAGCTTATATATTCCCAAGATCTATGCCTATGCTTGATAATTTGTGGATTTAAAAGAACTTGAAAGAGGTGTATGCTTGTGTTTATCTTTAATTGTTTATTTGTTTTAAGTCTATTTGCATAAATTGATATGTAGCATATAACAGTGAAACAATGCAGCAAATAAACATCATACACATGGCAACAAGATGCAGCAAATAAACAAACAACAAGACAACAATCTTAATATGGAGTTCACCCTGATATCTTGGGCTACGTCTCCTTGAGCTCTAATCAACTCGATTAGGCTCTTTGGGATTATGGTAATGCTTCTTTTACAAGTTCCACACTCAACTCCATAGGTTTACATCTATACCTATGAGCTTAGAATACCATCTTACCCTTGGCTATCCTTACTCTGTAGATAGATTTAGGCTTCTCTGGACTAGACTCCTTCAATTAGTGCTTTGTGCCATCTTGAGCTCTAGCTTGCACCAACTCTCTCAGAATTCTGTTAATTATCTTTAGAACTCCTTCTGTCTTCAGCACACTTCGGACATTAGCAATAGCTTGATCATTTGATCTCTTTGTTGTTCTACAACTTCATTACAGCCCATGGCTCTTAGAAGTATGTTTGAGCTCTCTGACTCTACAGCTCTGGATCTCTAGCTAACTGGCTCCGGTTCTCAGCTCTCTGGCTCATTTAGCTCTAGCTCTCTTAGCTATTTGGCTCTGTTTGTCTAGCTCTGCCTCCAACCTCTGGTGGCTATGCCTCTGCTCGGCCCTTTGGCTTACTGAAGCTCTCTGGATTTTTGTGCAGATCCCTGTCAAATGTGTTCTCTATGCCTTTGTAACACTTCAGTTACAGTCGCCTAACGCATGGAAGCCCGACTGTTTCCTTACAAGAAGTAGTTTACAACTGGAATGAACCGACGAGCACAAGAAACTCGGTTGTTTGGCCTTCCTATGCAGAAATCCCGAAAATAGCCACATAATGGAATACACAGGGAAATTGACGAAAAATACATCATGCAGTGTTTTGCCAAAACTCAAATAATATAGAATTGCCCCTATAAACCTATCGGGTCCGTCATCCTATTGCATATTGCAATCGCATTGCGTATGGCCAAAAAACCCAAACACACGGGAATACAAATAAATCCCATAAATCCAGATTTTAAATTATATGAAATCGCGCTTATAAACTTATCGGGTCCACCTTTGATCGCATATCACAATCGCGTCTCGCATATGTCAACGACCCTTTATATTGTGCGATCCAATCGCCAATTGCTGATCGGTGCTATTGCACATCGGTGCTTATCGCTATCAGCCCCATCACATTGGCGTATTGCTATTGGCCCCCTCGCATCGACGCTATCACATATCGCTATCGCAACGGTTCGGGGTCTATACAACTTCCCTTTGATTGTGTCGATCGCCGATCCGCTGATCGCAATCGCTAATCACCTGCCCAAGGTTTCGATATCGCATGAAGGCCTTCCTCCGATGCGATATATTGGAGATCGCTATCGAGGGGTCCTTCTGCCTTTGGTTAAGTCCTCCCTTTGAACCTTTCTAATGTGATTTTCTTTAAGGAGCCCTTAAGTCCATTTTTATAAGAAATTGCCTCCTTTTCTAAGGATAATGGGCAAACTTCTTTTTACAATAACTTTTTCATCCGAAGTCTGTTTTTGCCCATTCAAATTAAGTTAGATTCATAATGAAGAGATATACGCAATCAGACTATTTCCAAGAGCATCATTTGACTTTCAGTTTCCTATGTGAGAAAGATTTTTAGACTTAGAAGTCTATTCTAGATCCATTTTGAATCATGCCTTCCCACCAAAAAACTTTTGGACTCCAAAAGACTGATATACTGAACTGAACAGTAATTGAGAGTATGTCACCCTCTTCTTTCAGCCTCCATATGCTTGCCTTTCATAATGCCTCTAAACCAAAGCCTTTAAAAACTTTCCTTCCTAGATGTGCTTGTCCTCCTGGGAAGAACTGTTTTCCTCCTTGACTTCATACAGAAATCTTGCTGAGAAGGTTACAAAAGGAAGTTTGAACTTCTCTTCCTTGATCATTGATCCAAGGTGGCTCAAACAAATGTGAAGTTCATCTTCTTAACAAAAATCTAAATTTGTACCTATTTGACATATTTTCAACAATAACAGAAATACAGACAACAACTGGATGGCCTAAACTCTTGTTTCATCAAAAGAAACAGATTTCACATCTTGTGAACACCTCCATGTCTTACATCTGCATACAAATGATTGACTAGATAACAAGCCAACAAAACATGCTTTTAAAATAATTGACCCTTCAGGTCAAGCATGTAGAAAAAGAATTCTACAGTTCTTTTTCAAAGATGAAACTCTTCATCATCATCTCCATCTTGGAGACCAAATCAACTTTTCTCAAGTCAATATTGCATTACTTGCATGTTTACAACAAAGTAATCAACCCTTTAAGTTAATCACACATACATTTTTAAATACAAGGAAATCATCAACATCCTTGTGGTCATGCACATCATTCTCATGCATGCATTTCATCCTTCAACTTTCACTTAAGTACATTGTACTTTCGAAGTTGAAATGAAATATAATGTTTCATCCTTCAACTTTCGCTCAAGTACATTGTACTTTCGAATCTGAAATGACATATAATGTTTCATCCTTTAACTTTCGCTTAAGTATATTATACTTTTGAAGCTGAAATGAACATAATGTTGCAGCAATAAAGTGAGTCTCGTACTCAACTTTTCCATTCACCTTCTTGGTAAAACCCTGCAACTTGCATTCCATTAACAAAGAAATGCATTCTATTGATTTGACACATTTTCAAAAGACATGCAACCTTAATTGGATAAGAACTCTAACAATTTCTTACCAATCCATTTCAAAGGTCCTTCCTTTGTCTGCACATTAGCATCAACAAGTGAATCATCCTGAAACACATCAATCATGCAATCCTTCTTTCCATTCCTGCCATTCTCTCTTTCCACCTTCTTCAAGTTTCATGGAATCATTGTTGGATTTAGAGTCCAACATTTTGCAGAAACATGTCGTTGCTTATGGCAGTAAGTGAAATGCATGCGCACCTTCTTGACAACATGATTTGCCTTGTCCAGTGGACCTTTGGCTTCTTGCTTCCGTTCCTTCAAAAGTTTCATGTATGTGGCCATTCTCTTCCAACATCTAGCAACACTATGGTTATCCAAACCATAAAAGGAACATGCAATTATTTTCCAATTCCTATGTGGAAATTTATCATGCTTTACAAAATAAAGAGAAATATGATTAGAACCATATTTATACCTTTCTTTTTCACCTTTATTGCCTTCATGAGGAGGTGAATTAAATGAAGAAGTAGCTCCCTTTGGGACATCATCAACCTCTTCAATGGTTTTAGAGTTTCCACAACGCTCTATTTCAAGTGTATGCTTATGAACACCCTCTTCTTGAAAATTATGTTCCAAGCTATTGCATTCCCCGTGAATACAATCTTTACACTCTTGAGGTAGAAGAACTACAATGAAACTCCTTCTTGAAACTGTTTCAATGGCCTTCATGGCAGCTTTGGAACTTTCTCCATAATATTGTCCATAGCCAAGACCCAAATACTTAGGCCTTTGCTCAACTATTATTGGCTCAACAATACCTTGTGCATATTTGCCCAATCCTTTTCCTTCATAGCCCATCTTGGACATTAACTTGGGCCCTATGCCTCTGGTATGTTTTTCAAAAGAACCAACATAAACATTCTTAGAGGAAATTGAAGACAAACTGGAATTGTTTACCTCTTCTTCAAGTTGATACTTGACTAAGGCTTATTTGGAAACAAGGAGTTGTGTCTCCAACTCATGCATCCTTCCCAGGTTCATATTTGCAATATGAAGTTGCCTCTCCATTTCCTGCAATTTGTCAGAAAGAAATTGCTTCTCTTCCTTAATGGAATTCAACTGCACTCTAAGTATGATGCTCTTCCTTCCATCCTCATACATTTCTCTCACCATGTCCATCATGATGAACAAGTCTTGCTTCATGTCTTCATCAAAGATTCTTGTGATGAAAGAAGAATTTGAGGACTCACTTGTGGAAGTTGTCATTATCAAAATGAACAAAAGAACTTCAAACAAGATTAACAAAGAGCTTATTCAAGCAACCTTTTGCAACAAACCTCTTGTGCTTCAAGGATTGCCTTGAGGTCCTTTGGGATAAGAAGAATGCCTTCAGCCCTTCTTCCTTCTCGTCCTCTCCTAGACTTAGCTATCAATAGCTTTCACATCTGCAAACTCACACAACAGTCAATTCACAAACAATCAAACAACTAAATTCTTTCTACTGCTTGAACACCTTTCAAGTCAAACAAGCAAATAGATTGCTCTATCTATCAAACTTCCTGCTTTGGAAATCAAGCATCATGATACAACTTGCTCTGGTATAACTTGCTCTGATATAACCAGTTCTGATACCACCTTCTTTAAAGGTGGGTTTAATCAACCTAATGCTCTGATACCACCTGATCTGAAATGGGGCACTGAAGGCTTCTTGTCAAATTTATAAGAACCTATCCCTCTCCAAAGCTTATATATTCCCAAGATCTATGCCTATGCTTGACAATTTGCAGAATTAAAAGAACTTGAAAGAGGTGTATGCTTGTGTTCGTCTTTAATTGTTTATTTGCTTTAAGTCCATTTGCAAAAAATGATATGTAGCATATAACAGTGAAACAATTAAGCAAATAAACATCATACACATGGCAACAAGATGCAGTAAATAAACAAACCACAAGAAAGCAATCTTAATATGGAGTTCACCCTGATATCTTGGGCTATGTCTCCTCGAGCTCTAATCAACTTGATTAGGCTCTTTGGGATTATGGTAATTCTTCTTTTACAAGTTCCACACTCAACTCCAAAGGTTTACAACTATACCTATGGGCTTAGAATACCATCTTACCCCTGGCTGTCCTTACTCTGCAGATAGATCTAGGCTTCTCTGGACTACACTCCAATTAGTGCTTTGAGCTATCTTGAGCTCTAGCTTGCACCAACTCCCTCAGAATCCTGTTAATTGTCTCTGGAACTCCTTCTTCTGTCTTCAACACACTTCGGACATTAGCAATAGCTTGATCATTTGATCTCTTTGTTGTTTTGCAACTTCATTATAGCCCATGGCTCTTAGAAGTCTGTTTGAGCTCTCTGGCTCTGCGGCTCTGGCTCTCTAGCTAACTGGATCTAGCTCTCAGCTCTCTAGCTCATCTAGCTCTAGCTCTCTTAGCTATTTGGCTCTGTCCGTCTGGATCTGCCTCCAACGTCTGGTGGCTCTGCCTCTGCTTGACCCTCTATCTTACTGAAGCTCTCCGGCTTTCTGTGTGGATCCCTGTCAAATGTGTTCTCCATGCCTTTGTTTCCTTACAAGAAGCATTTTATAATTGGAATGAATCGATGGGCACAGGAAACCCGATCGTTTGGCCTTCCTGTTCAGAAATCCCAAAAATAGACACATAACGGAATACACAGGCAAACTAACAAAAAACACATCATGGAGCATTTTGCCAAAACTCAAATAATATAGAATCGCCCTTATAAACCTATCAGGTCCATCATCCTATCGCATATCGCGATCGCATTGCATATGGAATAAAAAACCAAATACACGGGAATACAAAGAAATCTTGTAAATCCGAATTTCAAATTATATGAAATCGCGCTTATAAACTTATCGGGTCTGCCTTTGATCGCATATCACAGTCGCGTCTCGCATATGCCAACGACCCTTTATATTGTACGATTCGATCGTCGATCGCCGATCGACGCTATTGCACTTTGGCACTTATCGCTATCGGCCCCATCACATCGGCATATCACTATCGACCCCCTTGCATCAGCGCTATCACATATCGCTATGAAACAGCCAGGGGTCTATACAACTTCCGTTTGACTGTGCCGACCACCGAAGGCATACGCTAATCACCTGCCCAGGGTTGCGATATCGCATGAAGGCCTTCCTCCGATGCAATATATCAGAGATCGCTATTGGGGAGTCCTTCTGCCTTTGGTTAATTACTACCTTTGAACCTTTCCTATGCGATTTTATTTAAGGAGCCCTTAAGTCGATTTTTATAAGAAATTGCCTCATTTTCTAAGGATATTGGGCAAACTTCTTTTTACAATAACTTCTTCATCCGAAGTCTGTTTTCACCCATTCAAATTGCGTTAGATTCAAAATGAAGAGATCTATGCAATGAGACTATTTCCAAGAGCATCCTTTGACTTTAATTTTCGTTTGTGAGAAATATTTAGACTTAGAAGTCTATTCTAGATCCATTTTGGATCAGTAGTAGTGTTGTAGATTCCCATATACAACTAAAGATTGAATTTTGACCTTTTAAATGGCCATGAGACTTAATCCAACCATAGAAATTTATTCCTAACCCTAAAATTTATCATGCACAAAATCTCCATTAAGGAAAGTTTTGGTATTCAAAGACACTTGCTTTTTAATCAAATTAAAGTTTATCTTTCTCTTAAGACACTTAAATAATGAATTCAATCTCATATCATAAACGAATAATATTGAGGAATTTTATCATATTTTTATGACAACTCTATCTACTTCCATTAACAAATTTTCTATTAAGGTATTATGGAAAAAGAAAAATAGAACAACCAACCCTTGGTATGACAACAAATGAAATTTTTCTAGAAAAACCATTAAATATGGTCCTAATGAGTTCTTAAAATTGGATAAGATAAACATATACAAAGCCCTAATTAAAAAAAAAGGAGCTATATTAATGGACAATAATAAATTCTCCCCCATCTCTCAAATATTGATCCTATGAGATTTTAGAGAGAAATTTGACTTGTAAAACTAAAGAAAGTAATACAATTCCCCTAAAGGAATGGAACTCCTACCTCGAAAATATTTATGAATCCCTCTGTTGTTGTGGAAAACATTCCAAAATTTCATATAAAGGATGGAGTGTTTTCTATAAATGACATAAAGTTTTGGATTAAGTGACTTGCAAATGGGAAATATAAGGACATTGAAGCTACCAAGCTGAAATCTTGAAAATTGGAAGGCCTATCTTCATGCCTCATATACACAAGCTTTTTAATTTAGTAGTCAAGCAAGGCTTCCCTAAACCTTGAACTCAAAGCCTCACTGTTCCTATATTTATAAGTGGGTATAAGAGTAATCCCTCTAATCATAATACCATTGTAATTAGCCCAATCTTAACTACGATTAATTATGAAGTATTTTAGAAAAAATATAAGCATATGGCCTGAAAACCATAGAAAAGGGCTAAAGGATAGGTTGGACATGTTAGATTTAGGGGATAGCATTTGAATGTGGACCATATTTTTACCTTAACAATCATTGTAAAAGATTTCCACAATAATTAACCCAATCTCTCTTATTGTTTCATTGATTTTATAAAAAAATTGACATTATCCTTAGGAATAACCTTCAGAGGTTAGAAGAGCTAAATTTTCCTTATGAGCCGAGAGCTATTGTTGTAGGTCTGTATGAAAGTTTTAATTCCAACATTATGAACATTGAGGGGTAGTTGAAAGAAATTATTAGCTATATAGAATTCAATCAAGGTTGTCTCTTAACCCCTACTCTCTTTGACATTTACATTGATAAGTTAGAATTTTGGTTGGAAGAAACTAGTAGTACTAGCTTGACTCTCACTAGTATAGCCACCATCCTTCTTATTTATATTGATGATGTTGTTCTTATGGCATGGAATCCCTATGACTTTGATAATCATTTGAGAATCCCCAATGACGTCTTCCCTAGTACGAGTATGACTGTGCACATAGACACAATAAATGTTATGCTAATAAAATCCCATAAGATCACATAGGAAATTTTCATATATGACTGATAGTTGTAGAAATTTGAATAATATAACACTTATTCATAGAGATTATCCTGATTATACACTATTTGCGGAATGCATGCATAATACATAACCTCCTCTACCATTGATCATCAATTTGCGGAATTAAAAAAATCGCATGCGCTCATTGAAACATCAATCACACATATCAACACAGTATGTAATGGGGAAAGCATACAGCTGAAAACCCCCAACTATCTGTATATTATAATGATAGAGAACATGTAACAATACATAGTACAATACTCCTCACAAGTACTCAGTACTATCTCCACATGCTACACACAAAACTAGCTCAGATATGAACAAGTCATCGGTTCAAATCTCCTCCACTATTTGCCTACCTCTACTGCACAATCCAAGTTGAGAATAGATTAGATCCAAGCTCGAATCCCCTTGGCTTGTACTGTGCAATTCTCATTGGAAATCTCAATCAATGATTGTGCAAATCTCATGCACAGCTATAATCACAACTGATAGTAGTCTCACCCTTTCACCCACCTCTAACACTTGTCTCCACTGAACTGTCCATGCACTGAGTTAACTGATGTATTCTTTAGTTGATTTATGAGTTAATAATTAGTGAATTAATTAATAATTAATTCACACTACTCATCACTATTGTATTTTTCAGTTAGACTAAATACAACTAGTTCAACTAAGTCAAACTAAACACAACTCCATCAACTCCTCAATCAACTCCACCAAACTCAATCACTAGAGTTCTAACTGAAGTCCATCATGCAATAGCTCAACTAACCCATAGGAAAAACGTATTTCCTTCTGACAGTTGCATGTGCCACATTCGTAGCTCGAACTGAAGTGCTGCAAGATGATAAGATAATGTTTATAGTCCAAATATTATTAAGAGCTAATAATATTCGACTGTTCTATTTTTTTGACTGGCAGTCTAAAAATAG
>APFE030318761.1:116233-148794 GCA_000404065.3 Pinus taeda | reverse complement strand
CAATTTGCGGAATTAAGAAACAATCGCATGCGCACATTGAAACATCAATCACACATATCAACACAGTATGTACTGGGGAAAGCATACAGCTGAAAACCCCTCAACTATATGTATATTATATTGATAGAAAACATGTAACAATACATAGTACAATACTCCTCACAAGTACTCAGTACTATCTCCACCTGCTACACACAAACTAGCTCAGATCTGAATCAAGTCACAGGTTCAAATCTCCTCCACTGTTTGTCTGCCTCCACTGCACAATCCCTATTGAGAATAGATCTGATCCAAGTTCAAATTCCCTTGGCTTGTACTACACAATCCTCATTGGAAATCTCAATCAATGATTGTGCAAATCTCATGCACAACTATAGTCACAACTGATAGTAGACTCACCCTTTCACCCACCTCTAACACTTGTCTCCACTGAACTGTCCATGCACTGAGTTAACTGATGTATTCTTTAGTTGATTTATGAGTTAATAATTTGTGAAGTAATTAATAATTAATTCACACCACTCATCACTAGTGTATTTGTCAGTTAGACTAAATACAACTAGTTCAACTAAGTCAAACTGAACACAACTCCATCAACTCCTCAATCAACTCACCAAACTCAATCACTTGAGTTCTGACTGAAGTCCATCATGCAATAGCTCAACTAACCCATAAAAAAAGTGTATTTCCTTCTGGTAGTTGCATGTGCCACATCTGTAGCTTGAAATGAAGTGCTGCAAGAGGATAAGATAATGTTTATAGTCCAAATATTATTAAGAGCTAATAATATTCGATTGTTCTATTTTTGACTAGCAGTCTAAAAATAGACTCCGCCCATATGTCTAAAAATAGAGGTCCATCTATTTTTACCAACCTCACCAATAATCCATAAATAGCATCCTGCAACTCATAGACCATGATCCATATGTCTAAAAATAGACTTTGCATCAAAAATAGCCTACGGGCCCACTTAGTGAAGGTGACTTCTTTTCACTAAGCTCCATCATCTTGTTGTATTTTCAACAAAATCCAACTAGCTTTTAGTACAACATATCATCTTCAAACAAATGGCCAAACCAAAACAGTGAATAGACTTTTAGAGGACACGTTGAGGATGCATGTCATGCATCAATCAGAGAGGTGGGAAGATTTCATTTCATTGATTGAATTCACATACAATAATGGGTATCAAGAGTTACTGAAGATGAGCCCTTTTGAGGCGTTGTATGGAAGAAAATGAAAAAATCCCATTAGTTGTGATGATCCAATGAACATAGTGGTTCTTGAAGCAGACATCTTAATAAAAATGGAGCAAGAAGTGCTCAATATTAGGTAGAATTTGAAGGTAGCCTAGGATAGGAAAAAGCATTATGCATACCAACATACAATCCATAAAGAATTACAAGTGGAAGAGAATGTATATCTTCGCATCAAACCAAGGAAGAGATCACTAAAAGTGGGGTCTTGTGTTAAGTTGGCACCCAAATTTTGTGGACCATTTCAAATTTTGGAAAAAGTGGGACTAGTGGCTTATAGATTGGCCTTACCACCCATAGTGAAAGCACATGATGTTTTTCACATTTCTTTGCTTAAGAAGTATGTACGTTACACTAATCATGTGGTTGATTGGTCTTTGATACAAGTAGAATCCAAGGGAGAATTCCAACTAGAACCACAGTGCATCATAGACCAAAGGCAAACCATGTTCCAGGATCGAGTAATAGAGCAAGTCAAAGTGCATTGGAAGCACTTTAGACCAGATGAAGCAACCTAGGAGATGGAAAATCAAATGAGGGTGCTCTACCCATTTTTTTTAATGTATAAATATATGTAAGAGTTGTAAATATAAAGCTCAATATTTATTTTTTGTTTCATTTTGTAGAACACCGAGGACGGTGTTCCCTTAAGGGTGTGGGGTATATAACAACCATTTTCATTTCACCCCATATATGCAAAAATGAATATGTAAGCACAAACGTGGGATCCACGACTGACAAACACAATTGATTTTGAACACATGAAAATTAATGAGAATTAATTGGTAAATGACTGAAGGAGATGGAAATACTTATCTAAGGCCTGAGGAGGAGCGCCTATTGCATGTTGTGAGTAGGTCATAACTGACCACAATAAATTCCTTAGCACCCTACCAACCAAACCAACCATTTTGTTATCATAATTGAAGAGATGGGATTACGAATATGGGTAGAGGACTTGTTACGCAACTAGATCACAAAATAGAAGAAAATATTGATCAACGACTTGAAAATTAGCCTCTTCGAGGGGGAAACCTCATTTACATCACATAAAATAACACTTCTTAGATGATATAAATTACAACACCTCCTTGGTATATATAAGAGTCTAAGGGGTCACAATATAATCAAGCATACATAACAATAATAATTTAAGGGCACAACAATAACAATAGTGGGCTTCTATGGGGCACAACAATAAAAATATGGGGGCTACATGGGCACAACAATAACAATAAGGGGACTACACTAGTATTATAGGGACCTAAAATGTCCCTCTCCTTCAAAAAAGTGTTGTCCTCAATGCTTGAGTAGTTCTAGATGCTTTTTGTATAAAATTCTTATCCTCCCGTGTGGAATATTTAGTGGGCAAGTTCTTCCACTTAATGAGATACTCTGAAATTGACTGATTTCATACTTGTTAGGTTCTTGTTTTCGTGACTGCTTCAAGCTCCATTATGATTTTTTCTTCCTCATCAAGTTTTGGAAATATTGTTTGAACTGGGAGCTTGTCATCAATAACCTTCTTTAAGCATGAAACATGGAAAACTAGGTGTACTCAGGAATATGTAGGTAGCTCCAATTTGTATGCTGAGTACCAATATTTTGCAAAAACTTACAAGTATCATAGTACTTGGGTGATAATTTATTATCCTTCTTAGCTTTCTTGAGGGACATTTGTTTGTTTGGTTGTAGCCATAAAAATACCTAGTCACCTATGTTAAAACTTATTTCACTACGATGTTGATATGCTTGTTGTTTCATTTGATTATGCACCTAAGTGAGGTTATCCTTTAAGAGTTGGAGAACTTGTTGTTGATGCTTGATGTGATCTTCCACTGCTTGAACCTTAGAATTTTCTTTTAAATATGATGTGATGGGTGGTGGATGATATCCATAAAGTGCCATAAATTGGGTAATTTTTGTTGCAGTATGGAAGGAAGTGTTATACCACCATTCATCTAGAGGTAACCACTTGACCCATTGTGTTTGTTTATTAGATACAAAGAAACGAAGATATCCCTCCAAACGTTTGTTCACTATCTCAGTTTTCTCGTCAGATTGAGGATGATAAGATGAACAATGAGCTAATTGAGTACCAAGACAAGAAAAAAAATTTGTCCAAAAATTTCCACTGAAAATGGGATTTTTATCACTTACAATAACCTTTGTGTTTCCATGTAGCTTTTGAATTATTTCCATAAATGCAGTAGAAACTATATTGGCTATAAAAGGATGAGATAATGCACAAAAGTGTGCCTACTTTGTAATTTTGTCAACTACCACCATGATGACACTCTTTCCTTTAGACTTGGGTAAAACCATGATAAAAACCATTGGGAACTCCTCCCAACACTAACTTGGAATGGATAAAGGTTGTAACAAACCTGGCATTTTAATTGTATCAACTTTCTTTTGTTGAAAAACCAAACATTCTACCACAAACGTCTAAATTTCATATTTAAGGTCATCCCAGAAAAATCCTTCTTGACCCTATGTATGTTTTTTAAAATCTTGAGTGCCCTCTTAAAGGAGAGGTGTGCAATTCCAAAATAATCTTTTGTTTGAGTTGGGAATTATTACATAGATACAAGCGACCTTTGCACCATAATGAGTCATTTTTCCAGATAAATGTATCTGATGTGCCAAGATCTCGTTGCCAGTTTTTAATGAGTGTCCACACCTCTTCATCATTCTTCCATTGCCCCCTTACTTCACTTATCCAGTCAAGTTGGATAATAGAAATTACATAGATAAATTCTTCCACATCCTCATCCCTTCTTGAGAGTGTATATTTCTGTCACTTTTTACGAAATTCAAATATGATGCTCGAAGAGAAAGTTATGTTGATTTTCCCTAGGTCACTTATTTGAGACTGAATTCTGGAGCATGCAGAAACCCTAACTTCTTCAAACCAGAACTTATAAAATATAGAGAACCATTATCTGAAATTTTTACTCAAATTCATCAAGAAATGCAACATGATAACCTGACTCTGATACCAAATGTTAAAGCAAGAAAAAGGTGTGTATTTTTTTTTAATTGTGCATAACTTTTGTTTGAAAAATCAGTTTGAAGTGATTCAAAGGGAATTTTGAAGCATAGATGTCATTGTTTGATTCCAAAATGCCTCGAAACAAAAAAATGGATACACCTAGTAAGCAACTAGAGAGCTCTGATACCAAATGTTATGCAATCATATCACAAAATAGAAGAAAAGATAGATCAACGACTTGAAAATTAGCCTCTTTGATGGGGCAACCCCCTTTACATCACATAAATGAACAATTCTTGGATGATACAAATGAAAAGACCTCCTTGGTATATATAGGAATCTAAGGGGTCACAATATAATCAGATCCTACATAAAAATAATAATGGAAGGGCACAACAATAACAATAGTGGGCTTCTATGGGGCATAACAATAACAATATGGGGGTATATGGGCACAAAAATAACAATAAGGGGCTAACTAAGAATAAAAATAAGGGGAATACACTAGTATTTGTTGGGATGGGGTCCCCTACTGTAAGTTTTGGGGCAGAAGCCCAAGTTTGTTGTATAAAGATGTAAAGTCTCTGCAAATTGTGGTCGTGGAGCACATAGATAGTTAAAGAGTCATAAAGGGTTTTACCCTTCTTTATCTAAGTTGAGTAAGCTTTTTTGAGGATCTGCCCATTGTATAAATAAGTGTGTCTTAGGATGTCTAAGAAAGAAGACTGAAGTTTGTTTATGGGATAACCCTAGAGAATTAGCGCATAGGAGTAGGAAGGAAGGCTCTGCAGCTGTGTGCGCAGAGGCCTAGAGTAGAGTCTGCAGCTGAGTGTGTGGACCCCTGCAGCTGAGTGCGCAGGGAAGTCCTGAGTTTGTAAGCTGAACTACATATTAATAAAGAAGATTGTTGCAAAAATACCCGTTTTTATCTCTTTACTTCTATTTTATATGAATGCTCTTTATGTTATGATGGGTTTATGAAATAATGATGTATTGATGTGTGACTTTACACGATTTATACTGTTATATGAATGCAATTGATGTTGACTGTGTACGTGAATATTATTTTTTTGTATGTTAAAGTTATCGAACACTTAGGCTGATCTGAGTAATTGCTAGATTAAGAGTAATCTTTAATGCGCGTAAGTAGCTGATTAGTATGTTCAAGGTCCGTGAAAGGTAGGCGTAGACCTTTGTGGAGGTCTAGAGGCTGATTAAAGGGAGTTATATCGATAAGCCATAAAGGCTTATCAATCTACGTGAAGGTAGATTTAGGGCATAAAATGACATCACGTTGATCTCTGGGTGCGGAAACTTGGTTCCAGCATCCCCCCATACTACTTCAGGTGAGACTTCAGTTTGTGCTCTGCAGGTTGATGCCAAAAGGGCCAGTAGCGTAGGGATTTGTTTGGCGCAACTAACTCTGAACTTGGGTCAGGACTCACTAAGCCAACAAATGGCTCTGCAGTTGTGTGCGTAGAGGCCTAGAGTAGAGTCTGCAGCTAAGTGCACACACCCTTGTAGCTAATTGCACAGGGAAGTCTTGAGTCTATAAGCTTAACTACATATTAATAAAGAAGATTTTTGTAGAAATACCTGGGTTTATCTCTTTACTTATGTTTTATATGAATGCGCTTTATGTTATGATGAGTTTATGAAATAATGATGTATTGATGCGTGATTTTACACAATTTATATTGTTATATGAATGCAACTGATGTTAATTGTTTATGCAAATATTATCTTGTTGTATGCTAAAGTTATCGAACACTTAGGCCGATCTAAGTAATTTCTAAATTAAGAGTAATATTTAATGCACGTAAGTAGCTTATTAGTCTGTTCAAGGTCCGCGAAAGGCAATCGTAGACCTTCGCGGAGGTCTACAAGCTGATTAAAGGGAGTTATATCGATAAGACATAAAGGCTTATCGATCTATGCGAAGGCAGATTTAGGCATAAAATGACATCAAGCTGATCTATGGGTGTAGAAACTTGTTCCCATCATCCCGCCATACTCCTTCAGTTGAGACTTCAGTCCATGCTCCACGGGTTGATACTGAAAGGGCCAATAATGTAGGGATTTGTTTGGCACAACTAACTCTGAACCTGGGTGAGGACCCACTAAGCCAACAAATGGTTTCGTTGTCGGGACCGGGATCTACATAAAGAGATGTGTGATGTTGCATCACTGGAATCTGACAAAGAAAGAAATTAAGAAGTCGTTGTATAGAAAGACCCACGAATTCGTGGCACAAGAGAATAGAAATCCACGCCTGACAAAAGAACATTGGCTGGACAGGTATCTATACGCAGAAATACACGAAATTTTCTTTTGCACCTTCTCGATCGAGTTGTATGAGTGGATCGCTAAATTGGTAGAAGACCAAGGAAGGTGGAGGTTTGACGGTCCAATAGTGTGGAACTCGGAGCTAGTGCGAAGGTTGGAAGCTTCTGAAGATAAGCTCACACGTGTTGTCGATCACTAGCTAGATCGAGTAATAGGAGGATTTGTGACAGAATTCATGGTTGATACCTCAGTCAGCTACAGTGAAGCAGAGCGACGCTTTTTCAAAGGACCGCGAGGTAAGTATTTGAAATCTTTGAATACTTGGATTAAAATGCTCTTATGTGAAAAGCGGGTTATGCCACTTCCTTGATGTTTGGATCTACGCGAAGTGGATGAATCTTTAGAAATCAGGAGATAGCAGGTCCTGAATGTAGTCCATTGATAGAGCCTCCTTTGAGTGACAACGAGGGAGTGGTACAGGCCTCACCACAAAGCGTTGTAAAGTTTATAAAGCAGGGTTTTCCGTGAATAGCTCATCTGCTCACACCACCTCCACCTTCACCTCCACAACATACACCTTCACCCACACCACCTCCACCTCCGCCAATGTTCAATATGTCGAATACCATGAAGTTGCCCGCTTTCAAGGGCTTGGGAAGTGAGGACCCAGATGAGTTTTGGTTCGTTGCGAAGGTTGTATGGATGCAAAAGAATATTAGAGATGATCATTAAAGAAGGTGCAGTTGGTTACTTATCTACAAGATCATGCGTTGACATGGTACATTAAGTACTGCATCGATAACCCATTGGCATCATTAACGAACACTCAGACTACTATGAATAAGGAATTCAGTAGGCCCAAGTCTGAATTGCAATCAGTCGTTGGATTCAACGAAATTATGATGAGGCCTGGCAAAACACCCTGGGAGCTAGATCAGAGACTGAAGTTCCAAATCCATGAAGGTAACATGAATCTCATAGATAGTCAGCACAACGAATGGTTTGTAGCTTCGCTCCTGCCCAACCTAAGGGTTTCTTTATCGCAACAAAAGATAAGGACTCAGGTAGAAGCACTGGAGATTGCGATGAGATTACATGAGACACCTATGATGCAGGAGAAGAAGGCGTAGCCTACCCAAAATCTACAGATGATGAGGGCTGAGCCCCACGAAGAGGATCCCAATGTGAATATTGTGCTGCAAAGAAGACTAATGACTGGTGATGATAAAGGAAAGAAACTTGAAGAAAGTGAGTGGGTTCGCAAGGCTCCAGAAAAGGAGGTTGGGTTTGATCTAGAGCACATGAAGAAAACATTCATGGAAGCAAAGAAAAGTTTTTCTGAGGTCTCTACCTCAGGAAGTCTGGACAAGATATATGAAGAATTTGACCCCTCCATGCTTACCACTTTCTTGGAGACTTGTATGAAGCTGCTGCGTGACAGCAAGGCGGTGAAAGGGCTTCAAGAATTGATAAATAAGTGTGCTAGTAAGGAAGGTGCTCCTGAAGGACACTGCGCAGTCAAAAATATGGGCAAACACAAGGCAAGAACAAGGCGTGAGATAAGGCTTACCGCGCAAATACGAGAGTACGAGATGGATCAAGTTATTTTCGATTTGGGGTCGAATGCGAATGTTTTTCCTAAACAAACATGGGAAAGAAAGGGGAGACCTGCCGCTATAGTGGTCTCTGATTCAATTGAGAATGAAAAATCAACAGAAGATTATCCCTATGGGGATATTGCATGGAGTGATCGTAGATATAGAAGGTGTGAGCGCATTGGCTGATTTTGAAATGATAGAGATTGTTGATGACAACAATCCATACCCTATGCTCCTAGGAATTGATTGGGCTATCGATATGAATGGGGTAATCAAATTGAAGAAGCAGACAATGTCATTTGAAAGGAAATCTCTCCACGTAGTAGTACCATTGAACCCTGCAGAAGGACCGCGCTTTACTGAACCTATCCGCAACTATGAGGAAAGAGATGATGATTTGGACTAGATCTATAAAATAACAACGTGAGACCAAGATTGGGTTAATCTGACAGCTGATGGACATATTGCATGGGACCATGAAATTTCCTATACATTAGATTTTGATGAGGAATTGAAACACTGGCAAAATAGGTTGCACAAAGTATCTATGTTGCGCTGTAATATGATGACTAAATCGCTACGTTGTGTATCATCTGAGGTAAGAAGTTTTCCTTATTATGATGGTCTAACTGACGTAGATAAATTTCTAGATGCATTTGAAAGGGAAATACCGGAGAAGCATCACTTCCAAGCGCTGGATTTGGTGTTGCATGCTACACTTGCACGTTCGTGGGGTATGCATAAAGATAGTTTTAATGAATGGTGTGAGTACAGAAGAATGATGCGATTGCGGTTTGGTCACTTGAAAGTCTGACTAAATGAAAAATATGATGGAAGAAATGATCTGCACGATCATTTAGCAAAATGGACTAGGGTTTAGGGAACAGAACCATAGCCAGAGTGGGTGCATATTTTATGTCACACTTTGGACATCATTCCTATGAATTGGTACCTGGAAATAGAGCTTCGCCACGGTACTGATGAGTGGGACATCTTGAGAGAAGGATTTTTTATGACCTTCATCTTTGAGGATGGGTTCAAAAGCATCGACGAAGTGCTGCAAGAGGTTAAGGCAGCGATCTTCAAAATATCGAAAGATCCTTTAGAGTTGATTCAACAAGATTGGAGCACCCGACTGCGCCATGCGCTGAAGTGGTATAACGTGACTGCTGAAGAAGATGATGAGGATCCAAGGAATATTAACATCCCAAAGGCTAAAGGCCACCACAAAGTTGAGGGACCACAGATAGATAATCCAGACAACACCACACCGTTGAAGACTAGACAGGTGAACATTGGCACAGAGGTGGAGCTGAAATTTGCAAATATTGGAGATTACTGGGACGATGCCACAGTAGACAAGGTCGCTGATTTGCTCCACAAATATCAGGATTTGTTCCCTACCAAATTTTCAGACTTGAAAGGTATCATAGGAGATTTGGGAGTGATGAAAATTACATTGAAACTAGATGCGAAGCCTGTTAAGCAAAGGCCATATCGCCTTAATCCAAAATACAAGGAAAAGGTCCGCGTGGAGTTGGACAAGATGCTTGCAGTGGGTATTATTGAACCAGTGGAGAATATAATTGGCTGAGTCCAATGGTCATTCAAGAAAAGAAGCAGAAATATGAAATAAGGATTTGCATAGATCTCAGGAAGCTTAATGATGCTTGCGTTCATGATCCTTTTCCAACTCCATTTACAGATGAAGTACTGGATAATGTTGAAGGGCAAGAGGCCTATTCATTCACTGATGGGTTCTCTGGATACTATCAGATTAATATTGTACCAGAAGGGAGGAGTAAGACCACCTTCATGATAGAGTGGGGATGTTTCCAGTATATAGTGATGCCTTTTGGACTTAAGAATGCACTGTGATCTTCTCGCGTGTGGTCATCGTGACATTTAAAGAATTCATTCACAAGTTCTTGGAGGTATATTTTGATGATTGGACAGTGTTTGGGCTTGTAAAGCGCTATGTTGGATACATGCCAAAGATATCATATCACACTAAACCTAAAGAAATGCTTGTTTTGTGTCCCTTTCAAAATCTTGTTGGGTCATGTGGTATGCAGGCAAGGACTTATGGTGGACCCTGCTAAGATCACAGTAATAATTAATTTGGAGGCACCAAGAAGTGTTAAATAGCTGCGCATAACACTAGGCCACACTTGGCACTATCGGAATATCATCAAAATTTATGCTCATATTACCATGCCTATGGAAAAGCTACTGAAGAAGGACATTGCATTCTATTGGGATGAAGAATGTCAACACACACTAGATGTCCTGAAGGAGAAAATGGTCATCGCATTGATCCTAGTCTTCCCAGATTGGAAGAAGGAATTTCATGTACATGTGGATGCCTCGTGTATTGCACTAGGAGCAGTGTTGACACAGGCTGACGAAGGAGAATTGGATCATCCTATAGTGTTTGTGAGCAGGAAGTTTTCAAAGGCTAAAAATAATTATTCTACAACAGAGCACGAAGGCTTGGCTATGGTGTACGTGCTCCAGAAGTTCAGACATTACCTGCTATGCAGACATTTCAAGAAGTACACAGACCATTCTACATTAAAATATCTAGTTAATAAGCATGTGTTGGGGGGGAAAATATGCACATGGATGTTGTTGTTTCAAGAATATGATTTTGAGGTAATTGTGAAGCCAGGAAGATTGAATGCAGAGCCAAACCATCTGTTGCTCATTGTGATAGGAGAGGAGGCTACTAATTTAGAGGAAGGGATGCCTGATACACAACTCTTCACCATGCGCATAGTAGATAATCACTTCACGGATATTATCCATTTATTGACCACAAGAAAAGCTCCAGAAGGATACACCAGTTAGCAGAAGAAAGAATTGGTGATGCATGCAAAAGATTTTTTTGTAATGCAGGCCTTACAGAAAATGGGATTAGACGAGATATTTCGATGTTATCTGCCTAATTTTTAATGAAACAGTATCCCCACTGAAGCTCATGGAGGAGTTGCGAGAGGGAATTATGCAAGAAAATCAGTAGCGTAGAAGATTTTGTATGTTGGGTTGTGGTGGCTGACACTGCATAAGGATTCTAAAGCCTATTGTCGGCCATGCGATGCATGTTAGAGAATGGGCAGGCCATCACGAAGGGATGAGCTTCCTTTGAATCCGCAGGTGTCACTGCAGCCATTTGAGAAATGGGCAATTGATTTTGTAGGACCGATTCAGCCTCTAGGAAAGAAGTTGGGTGCACGGTATATCATTACTGTGACCGAATATTTGACTAGATGGATGGAGGCACATCCTATGAATGATTGTATAGGGGCAGCAATAGAAATATTTTTCTTCAAATATGTGTTGACCAGGTTTGGTTGCCTGAAGGTTTTGATGAGTGACCATGGTATGCATTTTCTCAATGAAACAGTCAACGTGTTGACAGATGAGTTCCAGGTTTACCATCAGAAGAGTACACCATATCATCCTTAGGCCAATGGAATGGTTGAGGCTTTTAATAAGATATTGTGGAATGCACTAATGAAGGTTTGCAATGTGCAGTGGAATGATTGGGACGTACGTGTACCAGCAGTGTTATGGGCTTACAGAACTATTTGTAAAAAGCTTACTAGTCAGACACCTTTTAGGTTGGTCTATGGTGTGGAAGTTGTCATGCCTATCAAATATATCATGCCTAGTCTATGCATTATGACTTTCACAGGAATGGTCGACCGTAGAGCCTTAGACGAAACGCTCGCACAGCTAATGGAGCTCGATGAAGATAGGTTTTTTACGAGATTTCGTCAACAAGTTCAGCAAGAACGTGAAAAATATTATCACGATCGACACATCAAATTGCACACCTTCAAGATAAATGATTTGGTTTTATTATATGATAGTAAGTTTGATAAGTTTCCAGGAAAATTTCAGATGCACTGGCTGGGGCCATATGTTATCAAAGAGATTACAGATGGTGGAGCAGTTCAACTCGCGAAGTTGAATCGAGACCCATTTCCGGGAAGGGTAAATGGAAGTCGATTAAAGCCATACACTGAGGATCCGGCCCAATGACTACATGACGGTAGCATAGTCTTAGTGCTCCAGGCAGCTGCAAGGAGGCGCGAGACTCTAAACTACATTGCCCAGTTTGTAGAGCTACGAGACAAGGGGGCTACATGAAAACAAAATATGTCACAGTACCAGAAGAAGCACGAAGGGAGCTATGCTCTAGGGGGAGACAGCACGTAGCACAACCATAAAGTAACCGTTATAGTCATTGTTCATGATTTGACTACAAGGGGAAGGTTAAGAGGAGCAGGGGGCGACATTTAAGGAATTTAAGGCTGAAACCTTTGGAAATCTGCTACCAACATTTATGGACGGATTTTGGGGGGAACAGTCGAATTTGAATTCAAATTCACCTATAAATTACGCGTGGTCGTCCAACAAAAAACACTTTGCATCCTGAGAATTTCTGTGTTGAGTTGTCGATTGTTTATGAATCCCTAGTCTTTCACTGATTTAGCTGCTAGTTCTGTGTTTGATAAGTTACCCAAGGATACCCAACGATTTATTCTTAGCACGATGTCTAGACCAAGAGAGAATGCTAGTACGGGAGGAGTTGTTGTCTCTAAGGGAACTGCTCCAAAGGTGATGAGCATGGCGGCTCCAGCTCCTATGCCTATGGCGCCGAGGTCGCCTAGGCTAAAGCCTACACGAGTCAGAGAAGTCCCCAAACCCAAGAAAGACAAGCAGAAGAAGCCCATGCCAGTGTGCGAGTCACTAAGGAAGCATGCTGCTACACAAGACCAAAAGAAAGAAAAATTGAGCGCTAAGGATAAGGGGAAAGTGATGGGTCTGGAGGCTAAAGAGGGCACAGAGGACATAGACACCGAGGGGGTGGATCCTATATCCAAGTTTCCAAATTATATCCCTCTACGTAAGGGAAAAGTGAAGGTCCCTCAGGACCTAGATGCAGGACAATTCCTCCTCAATACACCCCTATTACTGGAGAACCTCACTTTTGAAGGTTCGTGCTTAGTGTAGAGTCCCCATCTCAAGTTGGAAGACTGGGACCTGGTGGACCACGAGAGGTTTCCCCACTTGGAAACAGAGAACTATATGAAGAGGGTCTTTTACAAATAATCAGGTGTTGTCGTGCTGGAGTCTTTGGAGTGGATTCGTGGAGTGAATCAGTCAAGGTTGTTGAACCTATTGTGGGTACCCCACTACCAGTGCTCCAACATCAACTTGATAGTTATCAAATAGTTGTTGAACCTAGTGCATGATGGATGATTGTGGCTGAGCACGCCGATCCCCATTACTGATATGCTGAACCATCAGTTCACGCTGCTGCCACAGTTAGGGTTGAATCCGTCCAAGGAGTTTGGCGGAAAGACGAGCGAGCACAACCTTGCTGAAGAGATGAAGGATAAGGTCAAACTTGTGAAGAAGCCACACGGGTACTCGATCAACTCTATCACCGACCCTGCGGTGAAGATTGCCGCGCAGATCCTTACGAGCAAAGTCATGAAGAAATGTCACGCGGACGAGGTTCTGGTGCTAGTGATTACTTTGGCTGCACAGTGCGCGGAGGGTGTACAATTCAACTAGGTATGCTACTTTTGTAGCGAGTTCCTTGCAACCTGTCGAGAGGTGCAGGATGAGAGTAAAACATTCCACTATTCATGGTTATTGCTATCCATTGTGCTTGTCTCTTGGGATCTGCTAGAGGACAATCAGTTTCCTCCTGTGGAGAAGGATTTGTTAGAGGCTTCATATTTTCATCCCTATAGGCAAAAAAGGACGTCATGCATGTTATAGAAACCAAATCCTTCTGGGTGTTGATGGAGGTGAGCATTCAAATGGAAATCAACCAGAAGCCACGGTTGCCACCAACCATGTTTATGCAGCTTTCAGAGTGCGCAGAGTTCAAAGCTAACTTCTATTGCATATACATCCGAGCGCGGAAGGACTCGCAGCAAAAATGGTTTGACCTACCTTACCTTGCTACAGAAGACGCTATTCAGGAGGTCATCAAAAGTTGGCTGACAGATTGGCACACTTCGTCTGATCTGGCTATGGGCACCAACAAATCTATACAAAAGAAGAAGAAGGAAGCCACAAAGAAGAAGGTCTAGCAGTTGGCTGAGAAGTGGAGAAAAGAGGCCGAGGAGAAGGCTGTTGTGGAAGTGGAGCGTGCCACAAGGCAGCAGGCCGAACAAGAAGAGCGCAACTTTGAGTGTAGTGGTAAGTCTTCTTCACCCCAAACAGAGGAGGAGGAGTAGTTAGAGTGGGGTGGTGGTGGCCACAAGGAGTGTAGCACCCCCTTCCAAATCGAAAGGTATAAGGAATAAGGAAAGGAAGGGCCGCGTAAGAAATCAAAAGCGACCAAGCCATCACTGGACCCAATCACTCTGACAGATGGTAACCTTAATGAGATTGGAGAGAAGGTGTGCGATACCACCATAGAACTGCTGCAGCAGTTTGAGCAAGAGAAATAGTAGGCACTAAGTACCATTCAGAAGGATTTGCGCAAGCTATAGATTCAGATGACTCAAATCCAGGTAGGTGCAGGGCAAATGAATGCTACATCAATGAGTTTAGCACCAGGGACCACTCAGGTAGTAGAGATGGTTCAATCACTGGATCTTCGGGCAATCGCGCTTCCAGATGGAGCCTTGAGCGTGGAGGCGGTTGATGAAAGGGTCAGCATAAGTTCTTTGAATAATATCAACCTCAACCTAGCCACACTCCCCAATGAGTACCTTCACACGTTGTAGGCAAGTGTGATAGTAAATTTTAGAGCTCGGGAGCAGTGCGAGCTCAGCCTCATCAGTGAGTTTTGGGTGAACAACGAACATATGTTTATTGAGAAGACAGAGGTGCTAAACACCAAGGAAACAATCCAGGCGCAGAGTGCCTAGTTAGCAACCACAGTGGAAGAAGCATGCATAATGGTGCTCGAACTGCATATTCCAAAGGAAGCACCATTGGAGGCAAAGATCAGAAAGTTGGCTGCGGGTGTGCGCGACGCTAAGGCAAAAGTGGCCAGGGTTCAGTTTGAGTTGAACCTAAAGATAACTCAACTAGAGTTGAAGTCACAACCTTCAGCCCTACCAGAGGTAAGGGAATAGTGCAAAGTTGTTGTGAAAGATGGAGTCGCAATGGTGGATGCCGCAGTGGTGGAATACACTGCATTGTTTGAGCAGGCTATGGAGGTAGTCACGGCCCTGCAGGAAGATCCCACCCTATAGGTCTTAAATACGAAAGTCCACGAGCTCCAGCAATAATATGATGAAGTAAGGGTGATGACGCGCACTGTTGCTACAACACAATGCCTTGCCAAGCTGCAGGAGGCGAAGAAACTACTTACATAGGTGGAAGAAGCGCAGAGGAAAGAGGGCATTCTCAAGGCCAGATTGGGGCCCTGGTTGGATGAGGCATGCATTTCACTCCGCCAATATTCAGGAGAAATCGGCGAACTTGCAGAGCATGCTACAAAAAATCCAGCAGGACAGTGTAGGACCAACCGCAGAGCAGCTGGTGGAACAGATCAAGCAGGCAGCCACGCAGACTGCGACTGAGGTAGCAATTGCACAAGTGGAGCTAGGGGATCTTCGCAGTAAGATCTCCATGCCATCCAAGTGACTCGAGGGTGAGTCATGATCTTTGTGTTGGGGGCCTATTGGGATGGGGTCCCTAAAGTCAGTTTTGGGCCAAAAACCAAAGTTTTGTTGTATAAAGACGTAAAGTCTCTAAAAATTGTGGTCAGAGAGCACGTAGATAGTTATAGTCATGAAGGATTTTACCCTTCTTAATGTAAGTTGAGTTGGATTTTTGAGGATCTACCCATGGTCCGTGAACCATGGGATTGTATAAATAAGTGTGTCTTAGGATGCTTAAGAAAGAAGAATGAAGTTGTTCTATGGGAGAAGCCTAGAGAATTAGCATAGAAGAGTAGGAAGGAAGGCTCTGCAGCTGTGTGAGAAGAGGCCTAGAGTAGAGTCCGTAGCTGAGTGCATGGACCCCTACAGCTGAGTGCGCAGGGAAGTCTTGAGTCTGTAAGTTGAACTACATATTAATAAAGAAGATTGTTGTAGAAATACCTGTGTTTATCTCTTTACTTCTGTTTTATATGAATGTGCTTTATGTTATGATTGGTTTATGAAATAATGATGTATTGATGCGCGACTTTACACGATTTATATTGTTATATGAACATAATTGATGTTAAATGTTTACACGAAGATTATCTTGTTGTATGTTAAAGTTATCGAACACTTAGGTCGATCTGAGTAATTGTTGGATTAAGAGTAATATTTAATGTGCATAAGTAGTTGATTAGTCTGTTCAAGGTCTGCGAAAGGGAGTTGTAGACCTTTGCGAAGGTCTAGAGGCTATTTAAAGGGAGTTATATCAATAAGCCATAAAGGTTTATCAATCTGCGCGAAGGTAGATTTAGGGCATAAAACAACATCACGTTGATCTTTGGGTGCAGAAACTTGGTTCCAACATCCCCCCATACTACGTTGGGTGAGACTTCAATCCCCGCTCTGCAGGTTGATGCCGAAAGGGCCAGTAGTGAAGAGATTTGTTTGGTGCAAGTAACTTTAAACCTGGGTCAGAACCCACTAAGCCAACAGTATTATAGGGACCTAATAGGATTGCACGCATCACCATACCCCTTGTGGTTCAAAGAAAGCTGATTCACTCCCTTAGGAAGAAAAGGGAGGAGTTAATAGGGAAGGTGAAAGAAGGAGAGTTGGGTGCCAAAATAACATTGGTCATAAAGAAGTGTCAAAAAGTTGAATGGAAGGGACTATTAGAACAAAAGCAAGAAGGAGTAGTGTTGGACTTGCTACTGAGCCCACTGCTCAGTGATTTTGGATGATACTCCCTATATTAATGTGTTTTTAGGGCAATGGATTGTTTTTATAAGCCTATGTGGTTAGTGGGAAGCTCAGTGGATGACTAAATCACTATGGTGCTTGTTGTATGGCTATTAAACCACTTGGACAGGGAAATCTGAGCCATTATGGTGCTTGTTGGAAGAGTTGTTAAACCACCTATAGAGTGGATGTTATGAAACCAGCTTACAAAAAGAGAGAAAAGAAAGATAAACGTCTTAGAATTCAGCCTCTTCGAGGGGGAAACCTCCTTTACATTACACAAATGAATGATTCTTCAATGATACAAATGACAATACCTCCTTTCTATATATAGGAGTTTAAGGGGTCATAATATAATCATATCCAACATAAAAATAATAATGTAAGGGCACAATAATAACAATAGTAGGCTTTTATGGAGCACAATAATAACAATATGGGGACTACATGGGCACAACAATATAATAAGGGGGTTTTACTAATAACAATAAGGAGTTACACTAGTAGTATAGGGACCTAACATGCCCCTCTCCTTCAAAAAGTGTTGTCCTCAACGCTTGAGTAGTTTTGGATGATTCTATATAAAATTCTCATCCTCCCATATGGAATCAACAGCAGGTAAGTTCTTCCACTTGATGAGATACTTTGAAATTGATCGATTTCATAGCTATTGATTTCTTGTTTCCGTGACTGCTTTAGGTTCCAATATGATTTTTCCTTCCTCGTTGAGTTCTAGAAATATTATTTGAACTGCGATATTCTGCAACTTTTGAATGAGTGGCCACACTTCTTCATCATTCTTCCATTCATCCCTTACTTCATTTATCCAATCTGGTTGGATAATAGAAATAGCACAAAACAATGCTTCCACATCCTCATCCTTTCTTGAGAGTGCATCTGCAATAACATTTTGCTTCCCTTTTTTGTAGATGATTTCAAAGTCATAACCAACATATTTGTGACCCATTTTTTATGTTCTTCTGAAGATAATCTTTGTTCTAAAAAGTATTTAAGACTATCATGATCTGTTTTTACCTTGAAGTGTCTTCTTATTAGGTAAGGTCGTCATTCATTAAGTGCATGTAGTATTGTCAACATTTCCTTCTCATAAATAATTTGCTTGAGGGACATTCGTTTGTATGGATGTAGCCGTAAAAATACCCAATCGCCTACATCAAAACTTTTTTCATTGCGATGTTGATCTGCATGTTGTTTCATTCGATTCTACACGAAAGTGGCATTATCCTTTAAAAGTTGGAGAACTTGTTGTTGATGCTTGATGTGATCTTTCATTGCTTGAACCTTTTTCTTCTTGATATGTCCTTCTATCTTGAGAATTTGAGGAGTGGTAATTTTTGCCAATGCATTACAATATATGGTTAGATTCGTTTCTTGATGCTCGATGTGATCTCTCACTTCTTGAACATTTTTCTTCTTGATATGTCCTTCTATCTTGAGAGTTTGATGAGTGGTAATTGTTGCCAATGCTTTACAAGATATGGTTAGATTTATTTATTATTTCTCTAGGGTTGGTTCTTGGTGTATATCCTCTTCTTTTGATGTTTCTTGATCATTTTCTTACTCCTCTTCATAATCAATGTAAAATAATTTCTTCTCAGCACACTTATGACCTTTAATGTATTTGTTATCACAATTGTAACAAAGTGTTTTTGCACTTTTTTCTTCCAATTGTCGTTGTGTCAACCTTGTAGGTTGTGGAAGGCTAGGAGAAACAACACTTCCATATTTATAGTTGTGAGGGGTGGACTTCCTTGTTGCCATAATTTTTCTTTCCACTTTTCTTGCCAACCCGAATGCCTTCTCCAATGAATCAGGTTCCCAAAGACGAACCTCATGTTGAATGTTATCCTTTAAAGTCCCTATGGAGACATAAATCCTCTGCTTATCTGGAATATCATTTTCCCTTATATTCAATTTTTGAAAGTCCTCAATGTGTTATGCCATTGAACACTTTTGTTTGAGATTTATCAATTGGCTAAAGAAGGTGTTTCTCTTTGTATCCTCATAATGTGTTATCATTTCCTCCGTGAAAATTGACCACGTAACAAGTGGTTTACGAGAACAAATCCCTTTATACCATACAAATTGATCTAGTTCTAAATACAAATATGCAATACATACCTTTTGTAACAATTGCACTTCATGTAGATCAAAATATTGCTCCATCTATAGTATCCAATTTACCGGATCATTGCCATCAAACTTCCTCATATTGCCTTTTCTTGATTTTAGGAGCTCGATATTGAAATGATTGTAACTTTGTAATTTTGGATCTTCCAGTTCTGAAATTGCGACCTACAGTAGCCCTCTGCATCCTCTTTCCAATATCACCAGTCTTATCGAAATTGGAATCTCCAAGAAATAGTTATGCACAATCTCCCAAGATGACCTGATTATATACATTTTTAGAAGAGTGAACTTGTATGAAGTGCCACATGTCACTGTTTTGACCTTTAGATCTAAAATGGATACACAGAACACTATAGTCCGTCCTCTTTCTGTGACTTCTTATGAAATTTCAATCTGATGCTCAGAGAGTCAATTATGACAATTTTCCCCAGGTCACTTGTTTGGGATGTAATTTGAGAGCCTATCGAAACCCTAAATATCTTGGAATGTATCTCCGAAAATATGGTGAAACAAGATCTGAAATTCTAGCCCGAGGTTCCCCAAGAATTCGTAATGGGTTTTAATTTCAGAGTCTGAACCTTTCTTCGAAAACAATTTATAGCGAAACTTCCATGATGACCTGTTTTAGATGAAATTCTGGAGCTTGCAAAAACCCTAACTTCCTTAGATCATATCTCTGAAAATATAGCGAGAAAAGATCTAAAATTCAGAACCGAGTTTCAGATCGATTTCTTCTCAAATGGATTTTTGTTTTAGCTTCTGAAACCCTAGAATCCAAAGATAGAAAAGAAAGATAAACGCCTTAGAATTCAGCCTCTTCGAGGGGGCAACCTCATTTACATTACACAAATGAACGATTCTTCAATGATACAAATGACAAGACCTCCTTTCTATATATAGTAGTCTAAGGGTTCATAACATAATCAGAGTCGATATAACAATAATAATGTAAGGGCACAACAATAACAATAGTAGGCTTCTATGGGGCACAATAATAACAATATGCGGATGTTTGAGATTATTTTTGAGGCTAGACTAAGTGCCCGCAGGTTTGACCTAGCCGCCCCTCCCTGTTTCCGCTGCCTCCTGTAGCTTCCCTGCTTGGCAGCCTCCTGCTGTTAGGCCTTCCAAGCTCATTTTCAGCCCTCTTGCAGTTCCTTGATAGCCCGGATTGCCACTCACCCCCGTTCCTCCCCTTGGCAGCCTCCTGCTACAGGGCCTCTCTTCTTCGTGCCTTGCATGGCAAGGGAAGACTCTTCTTTTATGCATGGCTCTAAGGATCAAGCAACAACCTTTACATCACTAATCTTTGAGAATGGAGCTCCAAAAACCAAGCCAACTGTAAGCAAATTCATCAAAAAATTGGCAGACATACCAGAGATCTCTTTACCTCCAATTCTCCCCAAGAAAGCTGCAATTTCTTTAGCTGAAAGAGGACTGGTTGGACAATTTACAGGGTTGTGGCCCTCCCCCAGAGTGGTCGAAAAATGGGTGGAGAGAAACTGAAGTGCCAACATTCAAGGGAAAATAGCTATCAGGTTCTATGGAAGGGGATATTACACATTTCTATTCAAAACCAAAGAAGACCGGAATCTAATATTCAGAAATGGACCATACTTTATGGATTCAAGAGGCCTGTATTTGAAGAGATGGCCTCCAGATTTCGACCCTGAGATGGACGTCCCAAGTGCTGTGTCGGTCTGGGTCAGATTGCCACACCTCCCACTTCATTGTTGGGGTAATGAATCGGTCAAAGCAATTGGAAACACGGTTGGCAAGTATATAGATAGATGTGAACCAAAAGATAATATGCATGCATGCGCCAGAATCTGCGTGGAAGTGGACTTGGGGAAAGGACTGCTGAAGGCAATAAAAATCAATATGGACCAGTGGACTCACATCTAGCAGCTAGACTATGAGCAAATCCCGTTCAAATGCAAGGTATGTCATGAATACAATCATTTTGCAAATAGATGCAGCAAACTAAAGGAAGTAGAGACTACCGAGAATGTAGAAGCACATGAAGACACTTGGGAACAACTAAAGAGGAAGAAAACAAAAACAAATCAACAAGCTGCCCCCAACCCTCCACAACCCCATAGAAATATTTCTACAACTTCTATCCCTTCCCCAAACAAGGCTCAGCTAGTATCCTCGATGCCTAACCCATTCGAACTCCTGGAAGAAGAACCAACATCCCCACGCTCCCCTACTCAAGACAAAACTCTAGCCATTATCACATCCCCCATTCAAAGCTTGTCATCCCCCCCACCCACCATAGACCGAATCCTCACAAGAAATAAAGTCAAAGAATCCAATAACACTTCGAAGTAGCCAAAAAAAGCAGGAAGGAAATCTAACAAAGAGATTAGAGATGAGGCAGCAGCAAAGGAAATGGCTATCGGTACCCAACAACCAATGGATTCTTTCTTGGCCAAACAAAAAGGAAGCAGGGAAAAGTAGAAGGAGAAGGTTGGAGCTCACCATAAATCAAGTAAATAATGATTCTAGTCTCTTGGAACAACAGGGGTTTGGGCTCCGGTCTCAAAATCAATGTAGCACGAGACTTAATAAGGCAAGAATAGCCAAACATTCTCATGATCCAAGAGAACAAAGTGAGCACTCAAGATTTTCAAAAATTGATGAAGAATCAAAAAAGTTTTGAAGGAACAGCCACAAACTCCATTGAAGCCTCGGGAGGTATTGGCACGTTATGGAACAAATGGAAATGGGAACTCATCAACCAAAAACTCAACAATTGGTGGGTCAAGACAAACCTTAAAAACAAAAGCACAAATGAAGAGTACACCTTTTTAAATATTTACTCTCCAAATCACTACAGAGACAAAGCACTATGTTGGGAATCAGTAAAAGAAGAAGCTCAAGAATGCCAAAGAAACAAGTTAGTTACAGGAGGTGATCTAAACTTGATTCGAAACATAGAAGAGAAGTTGGGAGGAAATTACTTCAACGACCCTTCTAGAGCAGCCTTGGAAGACGTCATTGAAGTTCACAAACTTCTAGACATACCACCAAGTAACGAGAAATTCACTTGGAGTAATAAAAGAGTAGGTACACAAAACATTAAGGAAAGACTTGATAGGATTATGATCCAAGAGAATATACCAGCAGGATTTCCGTCCATCAAAAGCAAGATAGTACATGCTTCATCCTCCGACCACAAGCCAGTGGTTTTGATTTTGGACAGGATGGAGTACTATGGGTCGATCCCTATTAAATATAACAAAAACTGGGACAACAAGGAAGAGTTCAACAAGATTATAAAGGAAAGTTGGGAAACAGATGTCATAGGCTCCCCTCATTATGTTTGGGAAACCAAACTTAAAAATTTAAGAGCAAAAATAAAAATATGGGCAAGAGAGAATGCTCTTAAAGAGAAAAACAAAAAAGTTGAGCTGCAAAAGAAACTTGAGAAATGGAGCAAGGAAAACAAAAATCAGCAAATTACTGAGCAAGAGCATGCTCATAAAAAATAAATATTTTTGGAGCTTTACAGGCAAAACAGACAAGAGGAGGAGGAATTGAGGCAAAAGTTTAGATGTCCCTGGCTAAAAGCGAGGGAGACAAATACCTCCTTTTTTCACAGCAACCTTAAGTTAAGAAGAGTGGGCAACCAAATAGACAAGATCCAAGTGGAAGGAAAGGAAATAAAGGAGAGGGAGGAAATTAAAGAAGCAATCCATAGCTATTACAAAAACCTCCTAACAGCAAGGGATCAACAAGTGGACAGTGTCAATTTCCTTCAACAAATCAACAACAAAATAGTGAACTCGAGAAGGAGATGACAGAGGGGGAAATAAGAGAGGCAACTTGGAGCATGCACCCGGATAAAGCTCCAGGGCTAGATGGTTTCACCATCACTTTCTACAAGAACCATTGGGACATAATAAATAAAAAAATTGTTAGAATGGTAAAAAATGTCTTCAAAAAAAACAAAATGGGAGAAAACATTAAAGCCTCTCACTTGGCACTCATCCCAAAAGAGCCAAATCCTATCTCTTTTGATAGATTTAGGCCCATATCTCTATGTAACACCTCCTATAAAATCATTACAACTAGCATTTGCACTAGATGTTGCAAAGGAAACACCGTAAGGCATAAATTGAAGAATGCAAATATTTATTTTTTAAATAAATGAGAAATTTATATTTAAAAATATTAATTAAAATAACATTTTAATTTTAATAACATTTTAAAGCTTAATCCAATTTAAGGCATGAGATGAAAAAGCTAAAACATGAACCGTTGACAGTATCTGGTAGGTCGGGGGTAGAAATTTAAGTTTAAATGCATAGCAATGTAAATAAAGCTTCCATAAACAATCCTTTTTTAACTGAATGGCTAAAGAGAATCGACAACTTCAAATTGGCTTCTCTATCCAACACATAGGAAGATCACAAAATCCGCTCGCTGACAACCTTTAAAAAAAAGGCTTGTTCAAAGATATAGGTAAATGGTACATGGAAATATTCCGGGAAAACAATATCTATATGATGGGGGACCTTCTTCTCCTTGTGATATAGTTTTGTTTTGGCAGTTTCTAATTTTTTGCTTTTTGTCTTACTTTCCTGTTGTTGATTTTGGGCTGGCTGGCCACTAGACATTAATCAGTGTCCTTTGTGAAATGGAACTTGTTTCTCCTTCGCAGATGGTGATGTTATTCCATAATAGAATGAACCTGCTCCACAATTTTGTTTTGTCCAAATTTCTGTTTTCACATTGTGCACATGCTATTACATAGCTGGAAGCTGCCTTATGACTTTGGCAATATACCGCTTGAACATTGTTCTATTTATGTATGTTTTCACTGTACTATGAATATAAATGTTGCTTTTTTATAGTAATTTATAATGCAATGATTTGTCATAAATAATGCACTTTTTTTGTATCATATAGTATTGTTAAGGCCGCTCTTTATTTGGTTGTTTCCGGCAATGGATGAAGTTATATACACCAAAAGTCATTATATATGACAGGTTAGTGAAGTGAACATCTTGAGTTGCATTAATGTTGACATTACTTAGTCTAACTTAGATCATGGTCATGATTGTTATGTTGTTATGCATCATATCTTAGCATCATGAGCAATCATTTATTGGATGCGCAAATAACCTTTTTTTATTTCAATGTTATACACGGTTCATTTGTTACGAATTCTTTATTTTTTAAAGGAAAAAAACCGTTGTTTTATTTTGAGGAAAAATGTGTTACTTTTGTTTGAGATGAAAATTGAGTTACATTTCGTGTATTTTGAGTACACTGACAACATAAGACTGTTTGGAAACTCTTTTTGAAATACAGACTATATAGGTTTCTTATTATCATGATCTCACTGTAAATTCTGATGCAATGGTTTGTCATAAATAATGTAAGGTCTTTTATTGTAGTATATAGTATTGTTAAGGTTGCTCTTTATTTGGTTGTTTCTTGTGACAGATGAATTTACATGCACCAGAAGTCATTATATATGGCAGGTTAGTGTAGTGAACATCACTAGTTCCATTAATGTTGACACTAGTTAGTATATCTTACATCATGGTCATGATTGTTATGTGGTTATGCATCATATCATATCATTTTAGGCATTCATTTATTGTTTTCACGTCTTAAAGTAATAACTTGTTTTTATATTATAATGATATACGATCCATTTGTTATGGAGTCGTTTATTTTTAAATTCAACCTAAACTCATCTTTTATTTTCAAGGCATGATCTTGGCTTTATGCACTGCATCAAAAACAATGTATTGAAAGCTCAGTTTAAACTTTCTGAGTCATGAGGTGTTTTACATTCACTTGCTTTATTTCAAGTGCAATCAAACAACCATAGACTCCCAAACCTACCTAATGGAAAAATTTTGATAGAAATTATAACAGCACAATAGGTCTCTATTCTCTACATCTATTTGTTTCTTTTTCACTGCCTTTCAAGAAGAACGAGATATGTGCCATTTAGAAAATAAGGAATAAAAACAAATCAATTGTACTTATTATTGATGCATCCATATCAAGTCAATACAAAATAACCATGAAAAGAATCAGATGCTACTATACCTTGTAGCTCACATTTTTCACTGAAATTATGGTTTTCCTGTAGCTCACATTTTTCACTGAAATTATGGTTTTCCTGTAGCTCACATTCTTCAAAGAAGTAGTCTTTTAGGAAGCTCATATATCACATAAATATACCTCTGACCTTTGAACTCTTTTTCTCTGGATAAGCTTATACAGAGCTTGGAACAGAGCCTTTGCCAAGTCAAGAGCAGATTTGTTACCTAGTGTGAGTTCAGTTTTTTTATAGTATGAAGAATAGTCCTACCATAGTTCCTTGGAACAGACTATTGGAACCTTGATTCAGTCTCCTTTTTGAGCAGATTATTTGTGACAGATGAATTGTGGGTTGGAAAATTGATGTGATGACAAATTGTTGTTTTTTGGGGAGACACTCCATTGGGATGCTTTGCTATGCCTTGTTAGTTAATGTTTATAGTGATTGTGAATGCCTTATTTAGGGTTTGGAAAGTTTTTGTTGAAGTCCTTGCTTGGTATAAAGTGGAAGGATTTGTTGTACCAGCCTTGGCAAAATTGAGAAGTTTGGAACATGCCAATCTGAAGCAATCCTGGAAAGCAATTTCAAGAACCAAAATTCTCATTGTTTTTTAAGTTTTTGATATGTGTTTGTACATTATAAACATTTTTATAATACAAAATAACCATGAAAAGAATCAGATGCTACTATACCTTGAACCTTAATTTTTCCAATAGTTTTTTTTGGCTTAGGAGCAGTTCCTTCCCGAGCAGCATCTGCAGAATCATTTCTCAATAGTTCTTCCTCAGAATGCAACAGCATTTGTTGTAGTCTATACAAGTTGCGCACATTTCAATTTACACAATTACTTAATAATATGCAGAGTATTACCTTCATTGTGAAAAAAATTGCATTTTTTGAACTACATGACAATTAAAAGAAATCAACAAACACAATTTTGTTAATAACATACATCCCTGTAACAGAGAGGTTCAAATTGTGCTATATGACTGAATATTTTTTCTTAATAGCCAAACATGGACAAAGATGGTCTAAAACCTCTACAAAGTTATAGAAGATAAGTCACACCTTGTGTCATTTCATTTGATGTGTTGTTGTGAAGTGATGTCGCCCCTGCTTTTATAAGGGTAGACACCTCTCGTATGTATTCTGCACTAGCTTGCACATAAGCAAGACCACGCTGAGAATATGTGGCACGCAGAGGAGGATGGGGTCTAACACGAATTTTTCTCATTGCTTCCCATCCAGCCAAAACTGTGGACTGTAAATTTGAAGATCGGGAGCGTAGGGACTCCATATTTAGAAAGGATGACCTACAAGACTGAAAACTGCATTTGGATGGCATATCTGGCATGATCTTGACTTTACGCACTACATCAAAAACAATGTATTGAAAGCTTAGTTTAAACTTTCTGAATCATGACGTGTTTTACATTCACTTGCTTTATTTCAAGTGCAATCAAACAACCATAGACTCCCAAACCTACCTAATGGAAAAATTTTGATGGAAATTATAACAGCACAACATATCTCTATTCTCTACATCTATTTGTTTCTTTTTCACTACCTTTCAAGAAGAATGAGATATGTGCCATTTAGAAAATAAGGAATAAAAACAAATCAACTGTACTTATTATTGATGCATCCATATCAAGTCAATACAAAATAACCATGAAAAGAACTAGATGTTACTATACCTTGTAGCTCACATTTTTCACTGAAATTATGGTTTTCCTATAGCTCACATTTTTCACTGAAATTATGGTTTTCTTGTAGCTCACATTCTTCAGAGAATTAGTCTTTTAGGAAGCTCATATATCACATAAATATACCTCTGACATCTGAACTCTTTTTCTCTAGATAAGCTTGTACAGAGCTTGGAACATAGCCTCTGCCAAGTCAGGAGTAGATTTGTTACCTAGTGTGAGTTCAGTTTTTTTATAGTACGAAGAATAGTCCTACCAGAGTTCCTTGGAATAGACTACTAGAACCTTGATTCAGTCTCCTTTTTGAGCAGATTACTTGTGATAGATGAATTGTGGGTTGGACAATTGATGTGATGACAGATTGTTGTTTTTGGGGAGACACTTCATTGGGATGCTTTGCTATGCCTTGCTAGTTAATGTTCATAGTGATTGTGAATGCCTTATTTAGGGTTTGGAAAGTTTTTGTTGAAGTCCTTGCTTGGTATAAAGTGGAAGGATTTGTTGTACCAGCCTTGGCAAAATTGAGAAGTTTGGAACATGCCAATCTGAAGCAATCCTGGAAAGCAATTTCAAGAACCAAAATTCTCATTGTTTTTTAAGTTTTTGATATGTGTTTGTACATTATAAACATTTTTATAATACAAAATAACCATGAAAAGAATCAGATGCTACTATACCTTGAACCTTATTTTTCCAATAGTTTTCTTTGGCTTAGGAGCAGTTCCTTCTAAGGCAGCATCTACAAAATCATTTCTCAACAGTTCTTCCTCTGGTTGCAACAGTATTTGCTATAGTCTATACAAGTTGCACACATCTCAATTTACACAATTACTTAATAATATGCAGAGTATTACCTTCATTGTGAAAGAATTTTCATTTTTCGAACTACATGACAATTAAAAGAAATCAACAAACACAATTTTGTTAATAACCTACATCCCTGTAACAAAGAGGTTCAAATTGTGCTATGTGACTGAATATTTTTTCTTAATAGCCAGACATGGACAAAGATGGTCTAAAACCTCTACAACGTTATAGAAGATAAGTCACACCTTGTGTCATTTCATTTGATGTGCTGTTGCGAAGTGATGTCACCCCTGCTTTTATAGGGTAGACACCTCTCGTATGTATTCTGCAATAGCTTGCACATAAGCAAGACCACACTGAGAATATGTGGCACGCAGAGGAGGATGGGGTCTAACACGAATTTTTCTCACTGCTTCCCATCCAGCCAAAACTGTGGACTGCAAATTTGAAGATCGGGAGCGTAGGGACTCCATATTTAGAAAGGATGGCCTACAAGACTGAAAACTGCATCTGGATGGCATATCTGGCATGATCTTGACTTTACGCACTGCATCAAAAACAATGTATTGAAAGCTTAGTTTAAACTTTCCGAATCATGACGTGTTTTACATTCACTTGCTTTATTTCAAGTGCACTCAAACAACCATAGACTCCCAAACCTACCTAATGGAAAAATTTTGATGGAAATTATAACAACAGAACAGATCTCTATTCTCTAAATCTATTTGTTTCTTTTTCACTACCTTTCAAGAAGAATGAGATATGTGCCATTTAGAACATAAGGAATAAAAGCAAATCAATTGTACTTATTATTGATGCATTCATATCAAGTCAATACAAAATAACCATGAAAAGAACCAGATGCTACTATACCTTGAACCTTAATTTTTCCAATAGTTTTCTTTGGCTTAGGAACAGTTCCTTCCAGGGTAGCATCTGCAAAATCATTTTTCAACTGTTCTTCCTCTGGTTGCAACAGTATTTGTTGTAGTCTATACAAGTTGCAGATATTTTACACAATTACTTAATAATATGCAAAGTATTACCTTCATTGTGAAAGAATTTGCATTTTCCAAACTACATGACAATTAAAAAAAAATCAACGAAGACAATTTTGTTAATAACCTACCCAAGGGCATTACGCAAAACAATGCACTCACTATGAAGGAATTTAGTTGCTTCCATGTGACCACTGGCCCATGCCCGGAGACAAAGATGCACACATGCCTCATAGGCAATGAGGGCTTGCCAGGCTCCCTGCCCACTACACTCAATAATTTCAAGCGCATTATCAAAATGCATAGCAGATGAGAAATAAAATCTATCTGATAAATAATTATTGATCCACATTAACATGGAAAACAAATCTTAAGACATCCTGGGCATGGACCAGCTACAATCATGACAGTTGGCTTATGCCTAGAAACAAAGGTGCACACATCCCTCATAGACAATAAGGGCTTGCCCACTACAGTCAATGAATTGCAAGCACATTCAGGTGAAGATCCAGAGCAGATGAGAAGTACATTCTATCTGGTAATGAATTACTTATCCACATTAACATGAAAAATAAATCTTAAGGCATCCTGATTGTTTCTTTTTATATATCAACACGCACAAGACCTTAGGTAGGAAGAATCAGTCAAACCTGAGGTGAAAAGTGGGTGTTTGGCTTGCTAAAGCTGTTGATTGCCGGCAAGAACCTGCTGCCTCTCTAACATTCACATAAGCAGGCTTGTAAAAGAAAAATTAGAGCCAATCTCTCCAATGGGACTTGCAAACTTGTAATGAATCCAATCCCTGCAAAAGATATGGATATTTTAATAAAATTGTCTATGCCAACAACTAGATCAATTCTTTTGAATGGAAAATGAAATCCTTCAATGACAAATGCACTCTTTCGAAGAATATCCTTCCTTTTCATGGGCTAGATTTGGCCTTTGAGATAAAACAAATCGCAAAAGATAAACCATCATTAGTTTGCACCTGATTTAATTTGCTTCATTTAAGCCCATCCATAAAAGATAAATAACCTTAGCATTAATCAATTTTCCTCCTTCAATGTTACTTTCTCGATGAACTCACAACTAATAACAACTGAACTACACAAAAATTAAAATTCGTAATCAGTGTAATGTCAACTGACAAAATACTGCAATTTATAACACAAAAATAAAAAATTGTAATCAACTAACAAAATACTGCAATTAATAACATGAAACATACAATAAATATTGACAGTTTAATAACACTGTCTATGCTAGCAGTTAGATCATTGATTTTGGTATTACACATGTCCCTCATACAAGGCTGTAGAACACCCCTCACTTATCTTAGTGTAATGACAAAGAAGATGCAACATTACATAGGAAGAAGAAGCATATACTACTATAGCCTTAGGCTTACGATGCATCAACCAATAATGCAAAAGGTCAGAATTTTTCAATACCAATTGGGTGGTGTCTCCTTACAAAGAAAACAGAGGTGTTGTACAAGCCCAACATTGTGGAAGATAAAAGGTAATGTGACCTATCTGATCGTAATCTGATAATAGATAAAGGACAAGACTAGAGCACTTTTGAAGCATATAATATAAATGAAAATTTAAGTGTTGGAGGAACTTCAACAAAAATGAACTGCTAGTGAAGGAGACTAAAATCGCAATCAAGGGAAACATGAAGCATTGTGCATAGAACAGGAAAATTTGATGCAACTAAAACATATTGAACATTGTTGGACCTGCCAAAATATCCTAGATCGAAGAGGATATAGCATGTAATTGTGTACATGTTAAATGGTCAGAAAATATATCTCTGGATATATCAAGGCCTCTCTTTTGGCCAATTGGGTCAATTTATTCCCTCGGGGGGAATAATGTTAATAATCAAAGGAAATAACTGTAAACTTATCAATGAAAATAAACGTCTATCTACAACAAATTAATCATGAGCATCTACATTGGGTAGCATACCTCTTCCACTGTTGGTCCTTCCTTGCGTCTCCTCTGCACATGATCTCCCATAGAAACCAAGATAAAAGAAATACAGTTTAAAGGTTCAAGGTTCAAGCCAACCTTTATCACATTCATCAATTGTAAAATAGATAACCTATTTCAAATAGTAATCTTTTGTGTCAAACCTCCAACAAAAAAGTAAAATAATGGCTGAAATAAATTGAGACTCAAGCTTACCAACCTCTACCAATTTTCAAAAATGGTATGCTATATGAATCCTAATCTCTTGGCATTGAAAGAAACCCTCTTATGAATGGCCATTTTGAACTGCCTGGAACATTGCAAAAACCAAATTGGCATCCACAATATACAATTAAAGAAATTTACCTCTTTCAAAAGATTCTCAGCTAATTTTTTTTATATTTTTTCATGAGGAAGTTGCATTATGCATTTCCTGTTATGGGCATGTATAATCAACAAAGCAACAGAACAATGTAGAAAAATGAATCATACTAATAAACAATGCAACCTTACTTCACCCTGGGATCAGTAATTAGACCATAAGTGGATCGACATGCCATAGCGTAGATCTCAAGTCATTCAAGAAATAGATAGAACTCGTAAACTCAGAATATGGTTAGAATGAAATGACATGCTAGGCTTGCACTGAGGAACATGAGGAAATGGAGATTCTCCACTCAAAATATGTAGTACCTACATCATTGTCGATCTAGCTCTAGGATCGGGATGTGAACAAAGAAGTCCAACCAGCTGCATTCTTCTCATTTCGTTCTCATCAAAATGAATTGACTGAACTCTAAAAGATTATCAATCACATTCAAGTATAGTCCTTGATGCTCATGGACAAACTGGAAACCTGTTTCTGATCACAATCAGAGACAACCTCTTGAAGACTCAGAAGAAGGTTAGAATGAAATGACTTGTTAGGCTTGCCCCGAGGAACATGAGGAACTAGAGCTTCTCCACTCAAAATCTGCAATACCTACATCATTTTCGGTCTAATAACATTCTTCTCATTTTGTTCTCATCAAAGTTTCCTCTCAATCTTAAGTCTGAGGCCTCAAGAAGCTTCCCATCTCTATGCAAACCCCAAACCCAATCAACCAAATTGCTCTGTCCAGGTCACGTATCCACCTCAATAGTTCTTCTTTTGTAAGAAACTTCCAAAACGACTGCCCCAAAGCTGAAGACATTCGTTTTGTCTGAGGCCTTTCCCGTGAATAAATATTCAGGAGCAAGGTACCCCATTGTTCCTATTGTTAAAGTTGGATCACAGCTCTTATTGTGCTCTATAAGCTGAGCAAGCCCAAAATCTCCTAGCCTTGCATTACATTCTTAGTAACAGATAGAACCAACTTGCCAATAATATTGTACATTTCTGATCACATACAAGAACCTGGGAAATATTTTTGTGATTATTGTTCCTGCAATCTTTAAAATTCCTCTGAAGACTAATGATCACAAAACAAAAGGGACAACATTTCCTCACCAGCATAATTTCCATTCTGTACAGGATTTATACCCACAAAATGGAATGTATACCATTATTTACACATGAAATTGGAAGGGCGGTTAATCCTGAACAAAATTTACTTATAGGAAGAATATTTTGTTCCAGTCGAGTCCTTTTCCTCCAAGCCGGAACAATCCTTTCACAGACCTCAGAAATTTTGCACATCACGGAAATTTTTCAAGTAATAATTTGTTGCGAAAAAAATGCAAATATGGTCTTAGCTATGAATAATTTTCAGTTTCACTCAAGTATTAATGGAAACAAGCACAATCCAGTAGGCAGAGTCTCTGTAGTTTTTAACATCATCTTCCGAAGCACATGTGAATAATATTTTCAGG
>APFE030318761.1:64097-102315 GCA_000404065.3 Pinus taeda | reverse complement strand
TAAGAACAAAGACATTCAACGAATGATTAGTGATCAGAAGAGTTACATTGCTTTCAAGCCTATCAAAATGTCTTGTAATCCTCTGGAAAAGGTAGAGAAAAATGAAAGTTGCACCCTGTGTCGCGCCAATAGATTCATGATCGGCCGATTCATCCAAACCCTTAAAGACCTCCGCACAGAAATGAAGAGTGTGTTATAAACAAATGGAGATAGATAATAAAAGAGCCAAGATCAAAGCTTTAAAAGACAAGTGCCAACATCTCGAGGATGCCATGGAATACATAAACTTTCTGAATCAAAGTGAGCAAGGGGAAACTTCCTCCCGTTACAGCAAAAAGAACGGTCATTACCCGGAGGAATCTGTTAACCATTTTTGGTGATTACCCTGTCTCTCTTCTCTCTATATTTGTACTTACTGTTTGCTTCTTGGTCAGTGTGTTCGTCAATATAAGTATGTTTTCTTTTAGTTTTCTAGAAACAAAGGCTATTATGTCGAGGTTGGGACTCTGTTCCCATTTTGCCACCTCCAAAATAGACCTTTCGTCTTCGAAATGTACAAGGACCTAGTCCTTCCTCTTTTTATAATATAAAAGTACCCGACCTTGTTAAAAAAAAAAAAAAAACAATATGGGGACTACATGGGCACAAAAATATAATAAGGGGGTTGTACTAATAACAATAAGGGGTTACACTAGTAGTATAGGGACCTAATAATGGACTGCAAACCCTTACAATTATTTCTAAAAAACACAACCATGAAACCACCTAAACGATGGATTCAATCTCTTGGAGCTAAGAAATAGCCCATATGGACTTTGGGTGAAGCCCTGTGATTGAACTTAGAGATTAAGTGAGTCAATATGGTGCTTACTTCCATAGAGAACTTGTTAAACCACTAAGATAGTGAACTCCATCTTATGGGTGTCTACCAAGCTTTGGTGTGAATTTTCCCTACGTAAGCATCCCCTTAGACTTTTGATTCAACTTGGGGGTGCCCAGTTGTAAGAAAGTTGCACTGTCATAGTTGGCTGGAGAGTTGAAGTCCCTCCTTTAAGTTCCAGCCTTCTTTAAATACACGAAGTGGAAATTTACTTATGCATATGTGAATTATGGATTGTGATGTTCCTTGTTATGTTTATGACTAGTACGAGACCTTGTGTGTTTTTGTTCACTTATTAGATAGTTATGGCTTGTGAATATATATCTAAGCTTTATCAAAGGATTTTAAAATGTAAAAATTTATGTTTTCCCACCCCGGTTTTCAGTTTCTCCTTATTTCTCCCATGTAGTTAAATGCCCTTTCCCATAAACATACATTCAACAAGCTGGAAAAATAAATTTGCTGAAAACACAAATTCTGGAAAATTTACAGAATGCTGGAAATTGTAGAAATAAAAATCAGCAGTAATAAACAGCCATTCAAACACATTAAAACACTGATATTTTTGGTCAACGTGACCCTGGAAAAACCCCCTACAACTCTTGGAGAAAACCAGTTTTAGAGCTCTTCTTTATTTCTGGAAAATGCATTTTTACAGTGAGAAAATTTCAGCAAAATATTTCAACAAAATAAAATTTCCAGCAAGCAAACTTATCTGTTTTTCAGCCCAAAAGACAACCTGGGAACTTGTTGTATGCGCGGTACGGACCGTACGGATGTACGGACTGTACGGACATACTAATGTACGGGCCATACGGACTGTACGGACAAACCTCGATTTATGTGCCAAAAATCACTTCCTCGATATTCGTGCCCAAAAATCAAATTTTCTCAAATTTTCAGCAAAAAATGAGCCTTTTCTGTTTGTTCTTTCTGTTGTTCTGCTTGTTCTTTCTGCTGTTCTGATTTGCTGAAGAGCTGCCTGGTATGTGTGCCAAACTGCTGCCTCTTTCTCCTTCCTGTCCAAAAATCTCCCTTACTCTCTTGCTCTCCTTCTCCCAATCTGCTCATGAAAGAATGAATGATCTTTTCATCCTTTTCCTCCTTTAACCCAACCCTAAATGACTTTTGGGTGATCCCTAAATCTAATGGCTGAGATAGATTTAGATCAATGGCTGAGATTAAATGCACATTTAAATCTCACTTTCTATTTTTTAATTCACCCACTTTAATAAAGACCCACTTAGTCATTTATTTCCAAAGTCACTTTTCCTTTCTAATTTTTCATTGACTGTATAAAAGTCACTTTAAAATTAGACTTAGTAACTTTATCACTTAAAGTCACTTTTAAATTAGATTTTAACTTTATAAAAATTATAAAGTCACTTTAGGAGAAAAATTAAAATCTTTTGGACACTTTTCCCTAGGCCAAAGATCAAAGCCTAAGGGAACCACCTGTCCTCCGGTACCAAATTTCAACATAAAAGTTTAGTAGATGGACTGTAATTATTCTCTTACAGTTATGCAAATCTCTATGTTATTAGTTATTAGTGTTCATAATTATCTGAATGATCTTAACTAGCTACCCTGCAAGAGGTGGCAGAGTTGGATTGACTAATAATGAATCTCCTAGTTTGGTTCTATTGAAAAACTATGAAGTTGAATGTTGGGGCTTTTCCTCCTTCTTGCCTTAGAAACGTATAATTTGGTGATATGGGAACTTGTCCCATCCCTAGTTATCGTGTAGAGATTGAGGTTTCCAGGACCTCGAGTCATTTTTTCCATGTCATGTAGAAAATTTGGCAGTTAGGGCAGTCGCCCCTTTGTATATACATTCATGGAATTTAAGGGTTCAATACCTTGGTCCCTTATGCTGCTTAATACATAGAGAAATGAAATTTGGGTAGATGCCCCTTTGTTCTATAGAATTCCTAAAGTTTGATGTTTATTTAATCATTAGGATCAACGAAGTAGAGTAATCTACATGTACATATACATATAAGTGTATGGGAGAATCTTGACATTGAGGGGTTGAGGCAGAACCTCAACCCATCAGAACCTTGACTCGTTGGCCCCATAAGACCGTCAAACCCCAAACCTTGGTTTTTCCATTAAGATTGGAATGGAAGTGATGTGAGGAAACTCTGATCATGAAGATACAAGATGAAGTGGCTATGGGTGATGAGTCTAAGGTGACGTGGGTTAGGGTGGACCCTACTCTCAAATCTTGGACTTCAGACCTTAGACCTTAGAGTTTTCCACTTAAGGTTGGATTAGAGGGAAGGTTGAGATCTCAAAGCTGAGATGACATGGCTTGGGTGATGTGGCTTGGATGACATGGATTGGGTGACATTTCTTGGATGATGTGGCTTGGGTGACATGGCTTGGAGTTGGGATGACATGGCTTGGGGGTGGACCTTACTGCGCTCATGGGTCTCCGGGCCACCAAAATTTTGAAAGGAACTAAGTGGACAGTGACCTAGATATCAACAATCAATATCAATTGAGGGGGATCCCTCATGGTTGATGTTTAATGTGCATGGGGGCACAGTTGGGATTAGTGCCAAGCCACCCATCCTTGATCGATGATTGAAATTGATTGAGCCCCCCCTGATGAAATTCAAAACCACCATTGGGGGTTCCATGTTACAAGCTATTTTAGTCGAGGGTTGTAAAAATCACAACTTACATGCAAAAGAAGAGAGTGGGACCAGGGAAAACCATGATTTATAGAACTATGCCATCAAGTCATCAAACCTTGAGGAAAGTTGTAACAACATTCCTATGGAAATACATGATGTTAATGTGTCGATATCAAACCTCATCCATCGGCCCCAAATTGTTTGTGTACAAGGATAAAATCCCTCATGTCGAGGCCCCAAGATGACATGGGCCAGCGGGCTCCACCTTGGGTACACAATACAATGGGGTGAAGAGCATAATCAGTTCTTAGACCTGGGACCTCAAAAATTTTAGTTGAGGTAGTTTCCAAGTGAGTCGATGGGGAAAACCCAAGGTCAATATGTCAAGATGATGTGGGCCATTGGGATCCACCTGAAACACATGGTACAATGAATGGAAGCATAATCTTGTATGTTAGGAATCGAGAATTACTAAGGGGGTGAATAAGTAATTATAAAATTTTATAATTATTTAACTAATCAATAATCAATATGAAAGACTTATACATGAATAAAACATTCACATCACATATGTACACAATGATTTAAGATGGAAACCCTTATCGGAGAAAAACCACCAAAGCTTTGTTTGTATTATGATGTAATCAACAACACCAACTTTGATCACATCAAATTTTGTGAGCACCCACTCACAAGAAGCCTCAACCCCCTCACATTAGTAAGTGCTGACTTGTTAGAGGCACCAACCTAGTTCAACCATTCAAATCTATATTTCATAGGATTTCCAAACTCAGATCTTTAGTAGTGTTCTTCACTGTTATTTCTCATTAATTTTACATCCCTCTTGCAACTACCTCTTCCTCTGCAGCGCCTTGCTTTTCTTTCTTCTACAGATGCACTCTATTGCTATCTGTAACTCTATACTTGTGCACTTTACTCCCTATCAGGCTTTGCTTCTCTCACTCTATCCTTAGCTTACTCCCACATACACACTATGGTTGTCACTCTTCAACAATGACTCACACTACAACTGATCCTCATCATGTTCACTCACACGACACATACACATGACATCTACAACAATTCTTCCTACACACATAAAGAAAATTCCACCATCGTCTGCGTAGCTCGAGGAGGGAGCACACTGAATTTCCCATGGATCGAGGTGAAGCCACAACACACTAATAGATCTCAAGTAACTTCTTCAGTATTGATCACCCTACTTAGAACTGAATTGTTGTACATTCACACGACTCGAAATATTCTTCATTACAAGACTACGCACCCTGATAAATGTCTCCATTAATTCCTTTATGGCGCAAGAGATACTTTGGTATGGCTCACTCTACTTAAGTCTAGAATTTCATTACCACCTGCACAGCTCAAGGAATGCCTCTAATTCAATTTTGTATGACATAAGATGTACCTTAATGTGGCTCTCAATAATGTGAGCTCTACTCGATGTGGAGGTTTCATTAATATCTTCACCAACAAAACCTACTCTAATTGAATCATATATTGATTCTAAATTGTGCTCCTTGATTGCAATATTTCATAATTTGAAGTTCTGATGCAAATTGTAACAGTGCCAAGCCCTTAAATTCTCATCCCTCCTTTGCATGTGACCTGGAGCTGAGACCACATGCTAACCATGAGAGGTGCTTCACTTTACCAAATGTCTAAGTCCCATGCCCTTAATTCATAGTATCATATGCCCAAGGGGCCAAAACCATGGTCTTATCACACCTCGTCCCATCACATTTTGCTTTGCCTACCAAGTTGTCACGTGACACAAAATTTCTGTCTAATGATGGTGTCAATAATTTTTTTTCACAATTTCGTCAATTGTGAGACTGCTCATGACACCTAATGAGCCCCAGAAATGGGTAATTATATGAGCTCATTTTGCCTCTTAATTCAACTTAATCCACCATTCTCATTAGTTTATTGTATTTTTTTTATTATATTTATGTTAATAGAGTGAATTGGGTTAGTCATTATGCCATGAAGTCTAATGTGTGCTTTATGCAGATTTTTGGTCAATTTTTGGACAAATTCAAAGGATTAATGAGCATTTGGCAGCCAATATTCGAGGGAAAAAAGGAAGAGGATTTGTAGGGGGGTGTCCCCTTCATTTATGAACCCTTACCTCAAATTCTCCATTAGAAACTCAGAGCACAAGTAGCCACATTAGTGCAACCAAGGGGCAGTCGAGCAAGTAAAGAAGGACTGTTGTTTATCTGCAGTTTTGGGAAGCTGAGCTCCTTGATTTTAGGAGGGTTGTTAAAGGATTCCATTTGTATAAATAGGGGGGCTTAGAGCCTCAGTAGGTTAGCTGGTCATTAGTAGAATTTTCACACTTTTGTGCAGCACTTGTTCAGCTCATTTTCGAGCTTCCTTTTTTAGAACAGTTTATGTAATGTGACTTTTATTTTTGATAATGGAGATGAAACAGTTTTTGAGCCAGCACTGATCTTTTTCAGAGGGTTGAAACTCTTGGGTTAGGGCCCAACCCAAGTTTCCCAACACCTCTTTCTTTGTACTTATATGTTTTTGCTTCAACTCATGAGTTAATTTCTGTTACATAGATTCATTCTACCTTGTTTAGAATAGGTTTCTTTTGATGGTTTGCATAGCTGTTTTTGTTTCAGTTGCTCAACTAGGTTAATGCAGTGATAGACTAAGATTCAAAAAGGCCAACAACAAGCCCTGATCTCCTTTCTCCCTTTCTGGGACTATGATTTGAGGTCAAGGCACTACTGCTGCCACCAAAAACACAGTTTTGCTCTTCCATGCAATTTCTAGTGTGATGACTTGATTTGGAAATATTAATGTATTGCTTTAGATTCAGTTGCCTAGATCATTTTCTGTTCTTTTACAATAGATCTCTTTGCATGCTTTTCTGTTCAAAGGTTATTGTTCAACATTTTCTATTTGTAGGTCAGAAATTAGGTCAAGCTAGAAAAAGTTCGGTTTTCATGGTATAGTTAGTCCTTTCTTTGATCAATTCTCATAAGTAGATGTGTAGATCTCTTGCAGGGCACCTCAGCTCACCATACATCCATAAAGCAGCCAGCATCAACTTACTTCTCACAGATTTCCCAAGTCATTCGCAACATTTCACCAATCTGCCCTAATTTCTGCATTTTTCTCCATAAGCTTCCCTCTTGCCATTTGAACAAATCCAACCATCATGTCCCCTCTTGATCTTCATTAACAAGCTCTAGACACCTCAACACCTTCATCTAGCCTTCAGTTACCCTTTCCCATCATTTTTCCACCTTAAAAACCTCCAAAAACAGCTCTCGGCCTCCTCCTATAGATCCCCTGCAGCCTCCTATAGAATTCCCTATAAGTGGTTTTTCGAAATCCGATTTCAATGGAAGTCTTCAAAAGGATACTAGGGGCTTCTTAGGACCTCTCCACACCTTCCTCCACCTCTACAAAAGCCAAGTCCATCCTCCATCGCCACCAAACCTCTGCACAATCACAATCAGATAAATTACGAGCATAATAATTTCACATAAAACACTCAAAAAATACAAAAAGATGTTTTCTTCTCATTTCCTTTTAGAAGTAGCTTGAATAAATGAAATTTACCTTTTCAGTAGTCAATGGCACTCATTTCATCAGTTTTTCATCTCTTTTTCTGCAAAAGTAGGGTTAGTTGGATAAATTAGGGTTTGCTAGGGTTTGTGTTACATTCCAGTTTTCCTTCTCTTTCTGCAAGTAGAATAGTCTTTGTAGAGTTAGCTTTCTTTCATCATAGTTAAAAGATTCTTCTAAAAACTCATAGAAGTTGGCTTGAGCTCCTAATGATCTTGTGCCAGCTGACCAAGTGAAAGCCTGCAGTAAGAGCTAGTGCTTGTGCATACAACATCGTTGCTTCCAAGTTTGTTATGAACTACTGGGTTGATAAAAGTAAAGTAGGAAGCCCCACGTGTTGCAGCATTATTGCTGCAATACTGGTGCTCACCACTTTTTGGCGTCGTTGCCGGGGAAGCATTAGAGTATTTTATGATTACTTCTTTTCTTCTATTTTCTACCGCAACATTCTGTTAAGTAGTTCATTTCAACAAAAGTAGAGTAGTTGTTCTTTTGATTTTTGCATTTCCTTGCTTTCATTCCAATTCTGCAATTTCCACTTCAGCAAAAGTAGATTAGTTATTTCAATTCTGTAATTTTCATTTCAGCAAAAGTAGATTAGCCTTTTCAATTATGTAATTTCCATTTCAGCAAAAGTAGATTAGTTATTTCTTTGCTTTCATTTCCATTCTGCAAATTTTCATTTCAGCAAGTTCATTTCAGTAGTTGCAATTTGTTTGTTCAATCAATTTCAGTGTTGCAAGTATAAGCAGAAAAACAAAAAAAACACCCAAAAAGAGATTTCCTTTCATGCCTTGTAGGAATAGATATAATTTAGGAAAATGTTTGCCCAACACCCCCATTGCTTCACAAACCAACCTTCTCTCTTCTTCGATGGCTGCAATCAAGAAAAACCCTTAGGTAACAGCCAGACATATTTGAAGAACCTATAGGGGAAGAAGAAGAAGAAAAAAACATTCCTCTGGAGCCAATGGATGAAAACAGAAATGTTGGGAGCAATACCTTTTCTTCCAATTCATCCATTAAAGGTGAAATTGGAAGCATGCTGGAAGACCTCAAGAGTGAGATGCTACAGATTCTTGCCATGCATATCAAAATAAAATAAGAGGAAGCAAAGAGGGCTTTGGCCATTTTTTTCCCTAGATGCACTAGGAGGCATCCTAGGAATGAATGTCCATTGAACTCTATAGACGTTTGTTCAATCTGTGAAGAAAATCATTCTACAGACAAGTGCCCATCCTTCCTCGGACTTAAACCTATATACCAAGGGGCTGAAGGAGTCACTGAACAATTCTATTACATAAACCAAAAGAGGTCGCATGGACCTAGGCCATACCAGCAAGGGATGCAAGGGACATCTCAGGCATACTACAACCCCAACCAAGTCACTTCCATACCTTCTTGGGGTTTGCCTGCTCATCCTTCCTGGTCCACACCTCCTCCTTGGTGCTTCACATCTCCATGTCATGCCCAACCAGCCACCCATTCATTTCAACCCTATCCGTCTCAATATCATGCTCAACCAGCTGCTCATTCATTTCAACCCTATGTTCAGCCACAACCTCAGTGGAATGCATCTCATCAGGGGTGGAGGCCCTAGTATAACTATCCTCCCACTCTTTTGCCTCCACCACCTATTCAACCACAACCATTGCCTCCTGCTCCACCATGGCAACCCCAAATGCCTACCCAACCGAACCCAAACCTGAAAAACAGATAGGCCCAACAAGTATATAGTGGGGAACCACCATTTCCAAACCTACATATTGGAGTAGTTCAACCCAATTGCAATGCTGAGGTACAACACTTCCAAACAACTCCTATTGAGCTCAATGATATTCACCATAGCTCAGGAAGAGTATTGCAAAAAAGAGATTATATTGATATCATTGAAGGACCACATCTAGCATAAGAAGATGCAAAATAGAAGATCAAAGAACCATGAGCTGCACTTGATGAAGAGAAGACATCAGAATCAGATATCGAGAGAGCTCCCTCATGGTTACCATCAGATCCTCCATGTATTCAAGAGAAAAAATAGCAAAAAGAGAAAGATGTGAAGGTCATGATAGAAGAAGACATGAAGAATGATACAGATCAGAAAAAGGACCAAGGACATCACAACTATATTCAAATATGGTTCTAGACAGTCCTTAAGTTGCAGCAGTACTCTCTTCCTCAACTATGCTTGATCCCTTCAAAGTTAAATCATTTGGTCTTTGAAATCCAGATACTTGTCAAAACATGCATTTCAAGCCTCCACATCATTTTGTCTATCATCTCTATGTGCACATGGCTCCATTGGAAGTATTCTTACACTTGAAAATGATTTTGTTTTTCAAGTAGGGTAGGTAGAGAAAAAAATGAAAAATAAGAGAAAAAATAAAAATCTAAGGTGAAAACCTCCTCGGAGGCGCCTCAGATTGGCTCATTGATTGAAAACCTCCATGAGGTGTTCAATGGGTTGGAAAGAAGATAAAATAAAAAGAGAATAAGATCCCTAGATGAAAACCTCCTTGTAGGCGCCCAAGGCAGGCAATTAGGGTGAAAACTTCCTTGAGGCGCCCTAGTTGTTTTAAAAAAAAAAAGAGAAAAAGAAAAAGAAAAATGAATTTCCAGTTGTATCGCAGGTCTGCAGGAGAACTTCAAGAAGCAACAGCAAGTGCCAAGAAAGATCTGAAACCAATAACAACACCTATCCTACCTTCCATCACCCTTCTCCATAATTCTTGACATTCTTTCTACCTCACTGTGCTTCTTTTCTGAAAACTGTGTTTTCTACAGGAGACTCCTGTAGAAATTACAAAGAGCTAGAAATGGATTTTAAAAGAAGTTTGGGGAACATGGAAGCTTCATAAAGGGTTTATAAATCCTCCTCTTGTCTTCAAACCTCTCTTCCAATAATCTCCAAGCATGCATTTTCTTACTGTCCAAAAACCGTAGGATGCTCTGATACAAAAATACATAGAGCAAAAATTTGTTTTTTTCCTAACTTGAAAACCGTGCATCCATTTAAAAAATTGTTTCATGGGGAGTTGCACAGGGATGATGGCAACATGCCCAAGCAATTTCAGCCAATTCTAGTGTACGGTTTCAAAAAAATCAGCCTCCAACACTTTCAGCCATTTTTGCATTTTCTCCATATCCATGTATCCATTTAAAAACCTCTTTCATGGGGAGATGCATATGGGTGATAGCAACATGCCCAAGCAATTTCAGCCAATTCTAGTGCATGGTTTCCAAGAAATCGACCTCCATCACCTTCAGCCATTTCCAGATTTTCTCGAAATCCGTGCATCCATTAACCAAAATGTTTCTATGGGAGGTGCATAATGATGATGGAAACATGCTTAGAAAATTTCAGGACAATCCAGTCTACCGTTTGGGAGATATGGACAAAACAAGTCACTGTCCCATTAAAATCTAGCATCAGCAATATGAGGGTGCAAATCTGAAGGTTGAAGCAGACTCCTGCAGCTTAGATCCAGTCAGAGGATACCTGCACAAGAAAAATAGCCACACATCATAAAACAGAGAGCATGTAGCAAGGGAAATACAAGCATGCAGCAGTCAAAGGAGCCATAGCACCTTACAACAAATGCATTTGAATCTCAGCTAAGTGGATAAACCCATTCCTCTGTTGCATCTGTATGATCTAAAAACTACATGGAAAAATGAGATGGTTGTGATTAAACTAGATCGATGGCTAGCTAACTGGCCACCTTCATCCAATTCAAACAACACTCAGTGGGTGCACTCAGCACGTGTGTTCAGTCAACTCGAAAAAATCTCAGAACAGGTAGTGGCGGAATCCAACGAGAATGATGGAAATGATTGCAGCAGGCGGCATAAAAATTTCATAATGACACTGAAGTAGGGACCAATGGTCTGGATGAGGGTAACGTACCCTTCCTGCCACCTCACCTCATCACCGTAGAACTCTCCCTTAAGCTTAAGTACGCTGCAGTCGACCACCTTCACCACCTTTGTTCTCATTTGTGTTGACGTGCTCTCGGCTGTAGCAACTACCTACCACCTCTAGAGCCTTGAAACAGTCAAATTCTGTCATTTTCAGGACCTGCCCACTTATCGGGCTTTACAGGAGCATTATCGGATTCTACAAGAGCATAAACAGAGTTCTACAAGAACCTTTCTACAGGAGGGCCAATGAGCAGCATTCCAGAAGAAAAACCAAGATTTTCTTTCAAATTCGGGCTGAAAAAGGAGTAATGCAATTTTAGGAAGGAGAAACATGATACCAAGGAAGATAAGGCTAAAGTAGAAAAGAAGAAGGAACCAAGAACAGAGAAGAACAAGACCACAACAAAGAAAAAGAAGAGGCTTGGGACAGAAAGGAAAAAGCCTAAGACAGTACAAAAAAAGGCTACCACAGAGAAGGCAGAAACTAAGCAAGAAGAGGAACAAACCAAAACAGGGATAGAAGAAACAAAGCCAACAGAGACAGGAAAGACCACAGATGAAGAAATAGAGGGAAACCTAGGCAGAAAATGAGATATTAATCTTAAGAAGAAGCAGCTACAGGAAAGAGAAGCCCAATTAGCCTGCATGGCCAGTTGGGCTATGGAGGCACTACAGTGCAGGCAACCAGCTAAATTATATGCAGTGTACCTCAAGGATCAATGGCTCCAATTTTAGATCAAGACCCTGGCCCAGAGAGGCACAATACCTTTCCAGAATTATGGGCAGTTCATAGACTTGTGTGAACAAAGTTCAGTAGAGGATAAGGCAAGGTTGGCAGAGTTTTATCTACATAACATGGCCCTTGCTGATATGAACCTATGGGACCCTAATGCAAAGTTGGGTGACTTACAGTTGATGGCCATGGCATCCTGGAGGAGTCATGAGGAAAAGAGAGTAGCAAAAATCCAGAAAATGATGGCAAAAGAGAAGAATGAACCTTTGATGATTAGAGAAAAACCATCAGACCCTATGGCTCTCATTAGCACCCACCAACAACTTGCAGCTGATCCTCAAAGTGCCCCTAAGTACATCAATGAGCAAGCTCAGGCCATTGCATATTTTGAAGACATGGAAAGATTGTTTGGGGAAGATTGCATCGATGCCTGCATGAGAAGGTGGAACACACTACCCCACAGCCTACAGATCAGGGAGTACCACTCCCCACACAAAATGAGAGAAGCACTAAGGAGAGTGCCCCTGTATAAGCACTCTATGCAAAGTCTAAAGGTCCATTGGATTGGCCTGAAGCTGAGTCCTCCACTGCTACTAAGACTACTAGAAGGCACAAAGGAAGAAGAAGAAAAACATTAGTGGAAAAAGTTGGATGCAAAAGCTGGATTCCATGATAGGCAAGAGGATCTCATATCTAAGCCATGGAATGTTAGGGAGGCCGTCAAGGCCATCAAGGATGAGGAGATGGATTAATTGCTCAGAGGATGAGCAACACCTTCAGTAGGTGGGTAATGATGAACCCTAGAAATGGATATTTATATGGGCTCATTTTGCCTCTTAATTCAACTTAATCCACCATTATCATTAGTTTATTGCATGTTTTTTATTATATTTATGCTAATAGAGTGAATTGGGTTAGCAATTATGCCATGAAGTCTAATGTGTGCTTTATGCAGATTTTTGGTCAATTTTTGGACAAATTCAAAGGATTAATGAGCATTTGGCAGCGAACATTCGAGGGAAATAGGGAAGAGGATTTGTAGGGGGGTGTCCCCTTCATTTATGAACCCTTACCTCGAATTATCCATCAGAAACTCAGAGCACAAGTAGCCAAATTAGTGCATCCAAGGGGCAGCCAAGCAAGTAAAGAAGGACTATTGTTTATCTGCAGTTTTGGGAAGCTGAGCTCCTTGATTTTAGGAGGGTTGTTAAAGGATTCCATTTGTATAAATAGGGGGGCTTAAAGCCTCAGTAGGTTAGCCAATCATTAGTAAAATTTTCACACTTTTGTGCAACACTTGTTCAACTCATTTTCGAGCTTCTTTTTTTAGAACAATTTATGTAATGTGACTTTTATTTTTGATAATGGAGATGAAACAGTTTTTGAGCCAGCACTGATCTCTTTCAAAGGGCTAAATCTCTTGGGTTAGGGCCCAACCCAATCTACCCAACAGCTCTTTCTTTGTACTTATATGTTTTTTCTTCAGCTCATGAGTTAATTTCTGTTACATAGATTCATTCTACCTTGTTTAGAATAGGTTTCTTTTGATGGTTTGCATAGTTGTTTTTGTTTCAGTTTCTCAAGAAAGTTAATGCAGTGACAGACTAAGATTGAAAAAGGCCAACAATGGGCCCTGATCTCCTTTCTCCCTTTCTGGGACTATGATTTGAGGTCAAGGCCCTACTGCTGCCACCAAAAACACAGTTTTGCTCTTCCATGCAATTTCTAGTGTGATGAATTGATTTGGAAAGATTAATGTATAGCTTCAGACTTAGTTGCCTAGATCATTTCATCTTCTTTTACAATAGATCTCTCTACATGCTTTTTTGTTCAAAGGTCACTGTTCAACATTTTCTGTTTGTAGGTCAAAAAATAGGTCTAGCTAGAAAACGTTTTGTTTTCATGGTATAGTTAGTCATTTCTTTGATCAATTTTCGTAAGTAGATATGCAGATCTCTTACAAGGCACCTCAACTCACCATACATCCATAAAGTAGCCAACATCAGCTCACTTCTCACATATTTCCCAAGTCATTCGCAACATTTCACCAATCTGCCCTAATTTCTGCATTCTTCTCCATAAGCTTCCCTCTTGCCATTTGAACAAATCCAACCATCATGTCCCCTCTTGATCTTCCTTGACAAGCTCCAGACACCTCAAAACCTTCATCTAGCCTTCAATTACTCTTTCCCATCATTTTTCCACCTTCAAAACCTCGAAAAACAGCTCTCGGCCTCCTCCTCTAGATCCCCTGCAACCTCCTGTAGAATTCCCTATAAGTGGTTTTTCGAAATCCAATTTCAATGGAAGTCTTCAGTAAGGTACTAAGGGCTTCTTAGGACCTCTCCACACTTTCCTCCACCTCTGCAAAAACCAAGTCCATTGTCCATCGCCACCAAACCTCCGCACAATCACAATCAAATAAATTACGAGCATAATAATTTCACATAGGAGAGTGCCCTTGTATAAGTACTCTATGCAAAGTCTAAAGGTCCATTGGATTGGCCTGAAGCTGAGTCCTCCACTGCTACTAAGACTACTAGAAGGCACAAAGGAAGAAGAAGAAAAACATTAGTGGAAAAAGTTGGATGCAAAAGCTGGATTCCATGATAGGCAAGAGGATCTCATATCTAAGCCATGGAATGTTAGGGAGGCCATCAAGGCCATCAAGGATGAGGAGATGGATTAGTTGCTCAGAGGATGAGCAACACCTTCAGTAGGGGGGTAATGATGAGCCCTAGAAATGGATATTTATATGGGCTCATTTTGCCTCTTAATTCAACTTAATCCACCATTCTCATTAGTTTATTGCATGTTTTTTATTATATTTATGCTAATAGAGTGAATTGGGTTAAATTATGCCATGAAGTCTAATGTGTGCTTTATGAAGATTTTTGGTCAATTTTTAGACAAATTCAAAGGATTAATGAGCATTTGGCAGCGAATATTCGAGGGAAATAGGGAAGAGGATTTGTAGGGGGGTGTCCCCTTCATTTATGAACCCTTACCTCGAATTATCCATCAGAAACTCAGAGCACAAGTAGCCAAATTAGTGCATCCAAGGGGCAGCCAAGCAAGTAAAGAAGGACTATTGTTTATCTGCAGCTTTGGGAAGCTGAGCTCCTTGATTTTAGGAGGGTTATTAAAGGATTTCATTTGTATAAATAGGGGGGCTTAGAGCCTCAGTAGTTTAGCCAATCATTAGTAAAATTTTCACACTTTTGTGCAACACTTGTTCAGCTCATTTTCGAGCTTCCTTTTTTAGAACAATTTATGTAATGTGACTTTTATTTTTGATAATGGAGATGAAACAGTTTTTGAGCCAGCAATGATCTCTTTCAGAGGGCTAAAACTCTTGGGTTAGGGCCCAACCCAATCTACCCAACTGCTCTTTCTTTGTACTTATATGTTTTTTCTTCAGCTCATGCGTTAATTTCTGTTACATAGATTCATTCTACCTTGTTTAGAATAGGTTTCTTTTGATGGTTTGCATAGTTGTTTTTGTTTCAGTTTCTCAAGTAAGTTAATGAAGTGACAGACTAAGTTTGAAAAAGGCCAAAAATGGGCCCTGATCTCCTTTCTCCCTTTCTGGGCCTATGATTTGAGGTTAAGGCCCTACTGCTGCCACCAAAAACACAGTTTTGCTCTTCCATGCAATTTCTAGTGTGATGAATTGATTTGGAAAGATTAATGTATAGCTTCAGATTTAGTTGCCTAGATCATTTCATGTTCTTTTACAATAGATCTCTCTACATGTTTTTTTGTTCAAAGGTCACTGTTCAGCATTTTCTGTTTGTAGGTCAAAAAGTAGGTCTAGCTAGAAAACGTTTTGTTTTCATGGTATAGTTAGTAATTTCTTTGATCAATTTTCATAAGTAGATGTGCAGATCTCTTACAAGGCACCTCAACTCACCATACATCCATAAAGTAGCCAACATCAGCTCACTTCTCACAGATTTCCCAAGTCATTCGCAACATTTCACCAATCTGCCCTAATTTCTGCATTCTTCTCCATAAGCTTCCCTCTTGCCATTTGAACAAATCCAACCATCATGTCCCCTCTTGATCTTCCTTGACAAGCTCCAGACACCTCAAAACCTTCATCTAGCCTTTAGTTACTCTTTCCCATCATTTTTCCACCTTCAAAACCTCGAAAAACAGCTCTCGGCCTCCTCCTCTAGATCCTCTGCAACCTCCTGTAGAATTTCCTATAAGTGGTTTTTCAAAATCCAATTTCAATGGAAGTCTTCAGAAAGGTACTAAGGGCTTCTTAGGACCTCTCCACACTTTCCTCCACCTCTGCAAAAACCAAGTCCATCCTCCATCACCACCAAACCTCCGCACAATCACAATCAAATAAATTACGAGCATAATAATTTCACATAAAAACACTCAAAAAATACAAAAAATGTTTTCTTCTCATTTCCTTTCAGAAGTAGCTTGAATAAATGCAATTTACCTTTTCAATAGTCAATGGCAATCATTTCATCAGTTTTCATCTCATTTTCTGCAAAAGTAGGGTTAGTTGGATAAATTAGGGTTTGCTAGGGTTTGCGTTACATTCCAGTCTTCCTTCTCTTTCTGCAAGTAGAATAGTCTTTGTAGAGTTAGCTTTCTTTCATCACAGTTAAAATCTTCTTCTGGAAACTCATAGAAGTTGGCTTGAGGTCCTAGTGATCTTGTGCCAGCTGACCAAGTGACAACGTCCAGTAAGAGCTAGTACTTATGCATACAACACCGTCGCTTCCAAGTTTGTTACGAACTACCGAGTTGATAAAAGTAAAATAGGAAGCCCCAGCAGTTGCAGTATTATTGCTGCAATACTGGTGCTCACCAACACCATCTCTCTTGATCTTTGTCATTTTCTCCGCCAATTTAAGACTTGGTTAATCACGGGAAAGTATCCACAAACATGGCTTTCTAGCACAAACTTTAAGAACATGCCACATCGGATGCTGACGTCATTGTTTCCACATGGTTGTCCCAGAGTGTGCCGTGTTTCATGTGAATTTGGCCAACTTGGCCACCCAAAAACTCCAAATATTCTTGCCATGTGTTGCCTGCCACATCGTGCCATGCATCCCATTGCTGATATCATTGCCACATGTCTGCCAACTCATCTGCCAATACTCCCGAGATGCAATTTTCCCATCAATTTTTGTTCCTAGGAAATCCTCAGTCCCACATCTTCCATCTCTTGGAGCCTCTCTCATGGTATCCTCACACTTGTGACCTCCACTCAAAGCTTTCAGGGAGAGACATGAAAATTCATGTCTGCCAACGAGGAATTTTATGTCCCTTGGTTCCATCAACCAAACTTCATACAATCTCTGATGGAACAAGCCAGTGGCATGAACAGAAATTTATTAGTTTGTTGACGTGAAGAAAGTTTTTTTCCCACCTTATGTCTACAAAGGAACCTTCCTAGAACTTCTAACTGCCATAACTTCTCAACACTTTGGAGTTTTTCAGACTTCCATATACCATTAGAAAGGTATTATTGAGGCCTATCCATGTGAGTACTTTGCAAGAGCATCTGAGCTAATACTTTGCAAGATCATCTAAGCTAATCTACTGCACACAAAATTCCTTAAAAAACTAGCTATTGAGCCATACATATACCAATTATAGTCATGATATTTGAGGATTTGTAACGTATTCTGACACTGTGATGGTTCTCAACTAAAGACCTTAACTACCATCCAACTCTACCTGACATCAATGAATACACTCTTATTATCAGACATTGATTGACATCAATGACAACCTTTTTCCCAACATCGTAGGCCATGTGGGTGTCGCGTGGCATCCTTGTGATGAAATGGGTTCTATTAATAGGTAAAAACTTCTAATGGGCATGAATTCTGATATGAAACTTGGATTAAGGTAAATTTTATATCATCAGAAAACTCTCGACGAGCGGGTTGTAATGGTGGTGTCACAACTAAATTTTGAAGACTTGAAAAAATGATGCCTTTTCTAACCCCACCTCTATAATAAACCTTGGGGATGATGTCAAACATGTAACACCTTCCTCAACCAAGGAATCCTTAAGGGGGTGGAAGGGAGGAGGTTGTTACAAATGGAAGCTACAAATAGGTTGAGAATTACATTGAGCTTCCCAAAAATGGAGAGTTCCATTAAAAGAGGAAGCCTTGTCTTTATAATCCCACCCATCATGGAAGTTTTTAGAAGACTAATGGAAAAGATTTCTCTTCAAACTCAATACCTCCATGTATGTCAAATGAAGTTCCAAGTGTAATGTGGACTCCATTTTAATGTTATGTTCACTCAACAAATAATAATGATAGCCTTGTGGATTAGTTCAATTAGATTGTGTCACTATCATCATGATGTTTTCAATAATCTAGTATGTTGTGCAAGTCCCAAAATCAACTCGCACAAGGTTAGAACAACTAAGTCAGTGCTAATATTTTTACTAGGTGCCATCCTTAAAAAATAAGGGGAAGTGATTAGGATTTTCTTAAGGATTTATTTCCAATGAAAAAAGGAAACAATAATCATAAAGTCACACACCATCAAAAGAGTAGTGATTGTTATTGTAGTATCATAGTTTTGACCCTTAAATCATAATATGATAATATATTATTTATATTATGTGGTTTGTGTGACAAGAATAAAGCCATGTAGGTTGAAATATAATGAACCCAGCGTGTAAATAAGTGAAATGTATCATAAACATTCCTAGTGTGGAGCTTAAATCCAAGGTCTAACTAGTGAGTGCAGAACAACCAAAGTGGTGGTTGATTTGAACTTGACATTATCCTTTGGAGTCTTATCATTTCTTGAACATGCTTCCTTATAGCATTCGCATTGATCCTTGACTTGTGAATATGAACTAATTTAAGTGCCATATCATTGGGACAAGAGAGAGGTATGATATAATAAAATGTTTTACATTGTCTTTTTTAGGGATTTTATGTAGATACTACCATCCAAGGAATTAAGTAACCATTCATGGACATGGAGAGAAGAGAAACTTTAATTTCATGGGGATGTTTCTCCTTAGTTTTCCAAGGTTTTTACAATGACTATTATGGTTATAAATGGAAATATTTTCCCATGTTTTTGTCATTGGTAAAATCCCACAAAGGTTAGGGAATCTGGTTGTTGAAAATGTGGTAGAAAAGAAGATGGTTGAATAAAAATACCATGCCTAGAATGGCCATAGTGTCTAAGGAAAAAAAATTAGACCAACATCCTTGTTATCACTACTCATTGAATTTTAGAGCCCTAATGGTTTCATCCAAAGTTATTTCCAAGATGTAGACAACAAAATGGACTATTTATGCACACATTAATGAGCATTAGAAGGGGAGGCGCTCTAAGAGATTATTGAGTTAAAGTAGCAATGGGTCTCCCTTGTGTTGTGTGGGGTGATGGAAGAGAGTGTCATGACTAGTCTAGAGTGCTAGAAGAGGGCCTGGAGAGCTATGTAATGAGCAAATGGCCTATCATGGGGGTAATGGGTTTGTCGAGTGAATTCAAAGCCTTGTAGGAGATTCTTTCACCTCGTTGGTGTCATGGCTAGGATTGGGGGTGGAATTCTTAGTTGATTCTTATGAGTGAGAGGAAATTTTCTCATCAACAATTAATGTAATGGACATGGCTTTATTGTAGATAAGTATTCATGAATGTTTTCATGTGGAGTGTTTTAATTTGTTTTGCTAATGAATTGAATTTAATGAGCAATGAAATAATTTGAATTATGCAATATTATTTTTGTTGTTGTTTTATGTTTGCATATGGACACTCTATTTTATTGTTGTTAGAAGCTCAATTCAACCTAACAATGAGATTATGAGGTCGAATGACCTTGTAGGTAGCACTAGATGTCTAAGGGAGGCATTCTAAAAATGTTATAAAATGACAACAAAGCAATTTGGAGTTGCTTTGGAATACCCCATCAGCTCACTAGTCATAAAGAGGGGGTTGGGTAAGCTAAAATTACTCTAAGGGAACTTTGAGTTGACTCTTTCATTTTGTAGTAGCAATTGAATAACAAGTTTTTACATTCAAATTGGAAGACTCTCTTGCTAGAAACTTCACAAAAATATAAACTTTCCCTTCGTAATAAAAATCTAGTGTAATATTCTTTTACGAAAAAGTTTTGAAATTTTGGGAAAGGTACAAATACCAAGACTACAAATCCAAATGGCATCCTAAGAAAGACTTTGATCTACATAACATTGACAATGCAAGAAATGAAGAGAACAATATATAAGTCTAATTAGATGTTAGGTCATGCATAGAGCCACCAAATTTAGAAGACTATGCATCATAGATTAAAGATGAAATGGATTGAAAGGAGACATATTTCCTTAGAGGACTTGCTAATGTGGTACTTATTTTTTGGAGTTCCTTAGTGTTGGCTAGGGTTTTTCTTGGTTTTCCCTAGCTAGGGTTTTGGAGAATTATAGGATTGTAGTAACTTTAAGATGAGGTAATGTTAGGTACATGAACTTCATATTTTCATGTACATACATGTGTGTGTATTAAGTTTTCAACTTTCCTAAATTGTCTTATAGCATATTTCAATTCCAAATAAATTTTCTTCATGATTTGGTAATTTCCAACACTAGTATGTTTTGTTGATTTAATACAAGTTTAAGGCTAAAATTGTTAAGTGATTTAACAATAGTCTTGAAGATGAAGATGAATTTACTACTATAATTACTACTAATATAAGGTGAATTTTGTATTTGGTTTTTGCATGATAAGATTTCCCTGGAGGGATGAAACTAGTTGGCATACATTAGCATTTTTTTCTCTTATATTTCCTTGTTGATTGTGGTTGTTAAGAGGTGAAACATTGTCCATTGTTGCTTTTTTTTTTCATATTTCATAGCATCCCTAAGACTAAAAATTCATAAGGTTAAGATATGGGAAACCTTTAGGAAAATGGAGAAGTTTTTGAACTTGAATTTATTTCCCTACATCAAGAAATTTCTACAGTTCGACTAGTGGATGCAAAAATATTTTTAGCAAACACAAAGATCATTATCAAAATTATGCAAGGACAAAGGAGATATAGTGGTAAGGATAGATTATAAAATTCCATGTAAATTAATGTTCCCTTTAATGGGCCTCCAAATTAGACATAAATTAAGGCCCATCTGACCACCCTTCAACACATTAAGTCTCTCTTTTTGCATTGGATGGCATATTTTTAACTTTAACATGTTCATTCAGAAGGTTTAGATATAATTGCATATTTGTTCCTACTATTATTTATTTTTGTAGAATATTGTGAGAATATTGGGCAGATTATGAAGATTTGGAGGAAGAGATAATTTAGGGACTTTATCCCTGCTACAGGAGGATAAAGATTGAGTAGTAGATTAATAAGATATTATGAAATTATTGCACAAATTCTGGAGCTCTAGTGATTGAGAAAATCTAGGAATGTGTTCCTTGTCATTTAATTCAAATTCCTAGTGTTGGGAACTAGATCCATTATTTGAGGGATTTTGGAAGGGAAAGTTTCCTCCTTTCATGGAGAATGCTTCTCTATCAATTTGTATAAGTACCAATTCGAATTTTCCTCTAGGGACATGTATTTCTTAGTCTTCTTTTGGAGAAAATATGTTTTTGAACAACTCCACTTTCATTTCGAGGAGGGATGTACTTAGATTGATTCAAATAATGAAGTTTGGTGCCATTTTTAGCTTCTAAAGCTTGGTTTCCTTCATAGGACTCTGAGTTTACTTGGGTTTGGCCATCCCAGGAGCCTTTGAGCCCTCTTGTATAATTTATTTATTTACTATTCATGTTTCTTATGTTGTAGGTTACATTGGTTAAATGATTGAAGTGAGTTGTTTTGCGGGTAATTTATAGAGTCATAAGCATGATGTATCCTTAGAAAATAATTTAAAAGTCATATTCATCATTGAACTACTTGGATTGGGTTACTAGTTCAATTTGTAGAAGTCCCTTGTAGCAAAATAGTAGTAATTGTTTGTTATTTTTTAGAACGTGTTAATGAGCTTCATTTGATTTGATTCCAATTGTATTGCGTCATAAAAAAATTCAATTTAATAAAAAAATTTACCCCATAGTATTTTCAATTGATTAGGGTAAGAATTTGGTAGGTTAACTAGCTCACTAGTCCTTGAATTTCTAGTTTTTAGTGTAGTAATTTTCTGATATTTTTTAGCATCTGTTAACAGGGGTATTTTGGAGTGATTCCACTTGGAATGGAGTCCTAAGACATCCTAATTAATAACAAGAAATTCTCCATCCCATTTTAATTTGATTAACTTGGGCATTCGACAAGTTATCTCCTCCTGTAGAAAAACAGGAGCCTCTTGTAGCACCTCCTGTAGCACGTGTAAAATTGATTAGATTTGCTCCAAAATATTGGTTTTTATCTCTTAGGCTTGAATCATGACCCCTAGGCTCTGAATCCATGATTTAGTAAGACCCAAATACCTCTTAATCCTTGCCTCTTCTCCATTGCAATTCACCTCTGCAGTTTGGATTAATGGACAGATTCATGACTTGAAGAGCATAATGATGATTTTCATGATTACTTTATGAAGTGCCTAGTGAAATATATTGAAAAAATCTATCTTGAATGTAGTGATTGAAGAATTATTTCATTATTTTCATACATCTTAATCTATGGTTTCCATTTCCAAAATTGTTATTTCTATTGCATAGACTAGGCTTCCTTTTGATGTACCATTCACACTCTGCAAATTTCTACAAATAGGATTAACATATACATTCATTCTAAGTAGAATATCCTTTCCTTTTTGCAAAAGTAACTAGGATTTCCTCTCTAGAAAAGTAATTAGGTTTCCTTTCTACAAATAGAATAAAATTTACATTTCTGCAATTAGTTTAGGCTTGGATTTCATGGCATTCACTTCATTGCATCATATCAATGAAAGAATGACACATTGCATGTTGCACATATAGTGCCGACACCTCTTAAGTTTGTACGAACCCCAGGTTGATAATTTAAGTTGGCAGCCTTAGGAGTTGCAACATTATTGTTGCAATACTTAGGTTCATCACCCTTATGCAAAATTATAGTACCAAGATGTATCCAAAATTTTGAATGGCAGAGGATCAAAGAATTTCATAAAGGAGCTTTGATCAACTTGTAGCAAAGTTGGAGGGAAGATCATCAAAGCCAATTTGATAGTGTATGCATAGAGTAGGAAACATGAGTACTCTAATCAAGGTGCAAAAATGTTGATCAACATTGTGGAACGCTAAGTTTTGCAAATTTCATTAGAACTTAAACTAGGATATAGATATGTTGGAAAATATGTTGTATTGGGTATTTAGATATGTGGAATGTAATGATTATAAGAAGGAGGAAAAGTGAAGTAATAATGTTTTTGATCCATAAATTATTCATCCCCCTACACCTTTTATTATTAGTGAAATCCTTTTACTATTGTTGTTTTTTATATTTAGAGAATATTATTGCAGTGTATGTGAATAGTATTAGTGTAAACATCAAAAGCCATGAGAGTTCTTCCACTACATTGTCTAGTAATGTGAATGTCCTTATGAGAGGTCCACTTCTATCTTCTCAAACACATTCCTTATCCTTTTTCCTAGCCCTATGTTTGAGAACAAAAATGGTGGGTCAAAGCTAGTGCATAAACTCAACTTTGCAATTACCCATGTTTGATTGCGTTGTGAGGAAAACATCAAGAAACACTAGTTCCTCTATGATGTAGTCTAAAACACATGGAAAACTATATATTTTTTCCATATAGTGCAATTCCAAACTACATTGTGTGTGAGAGAATTACATTGGTTCATAAGTGCAAGCAAAGTGCCCCAATTTCTCTAGTCCAAATGTTAGATCAATTGCATTAAAAATTCATAAAAGAGTTCCAAAAACCAAATCATTTGTGGGAAAGGATTGGTGAATTGGAAAAATAAAAATAAAGCAAAGAATAATAGAAACGATATTAGAGTATGATCATTTGTTCTTAGTACTAATTAGTTTACTCAATTACATTGTATATGATCCCCATCACAATGAATGGTTCATTGGTAGATTGTTACCCTCATATATGGACTCTTCGGTCACAACAAATGTTGAGTAATCAATGAGAGGCTTTAGAATTTTCTATGAGGTTGGAGTCCATTAGAGGGTTAAAAGATGCATCAATCCTATGATTATCATGTTAACATGGCACAATGTCAATGCCATCTTATAGCATTGTATAAGCATATTTAGGAATTGGCCAAGGGAAAATATCTAGGGAGAGAAATCTAGTGTGTTATTTATAAAATAGAATATCAATGGCGAAATGAATTCCCCATGATTTAGTGATATAAAACAACTATATTTAATCATTTTGTCATAGATATAATACTAGGACTTTGTCAATATGTAGGAAAGTTGAGCATGATCCATATCAATGTCCTTGACAACAAAAATATAGTAGTACAACAACGACAATGTACTATATTTTTTTTCAAGTAAACACCCCTTCTATTCAAGAATGCAAAGCTTTGTCAAGTGACAAGAATATTTTTGTAGTATAATTAGTGATAGAAGGAAATATTGGTCATCATCAAAACTAAGACAAATGCAGAGCTAGGAATGAGGGAAATTGACCTCCTTTTTGTATCAACAATTGTAATGAGATTGTTCATATCTCATGAAAATTCCCACAACTACATCAACCTCTATGTAGACGTTGCTAAAAAATGTTGAAGTGACTAGAGAGATATAAAGTCATCAGGCACACAGATAGATCAAGGCCAAATCTATAATGGGAAAGCCAAAATTTCCTGAAAACCCATTCCAGTATAGAGATATATCAACCTTGTACAATCTAGAAAACTAACCACTTAAGAAATTTTACAATGGTGTGATCAAGTCTCTGAACAAGGTTCACATATAGAAAGCCATATGGAGAGAAACCATGGTAAACTAATACCTCATGCATAAACCATGAGTCATAAACACTTGACATGTCAAGGTTACCTTACCTAAAAAAAAAACCCTTAAACTTTACTTATCAATCATTACAACACAACCCCCTTATTCCCAACACATAAAGTCAAGAACAAATCAATGACCCATACCTATAGCTATTTATACATGCAAAAAACCATATCAGGGGTATGCGTTCCTAAATATGTCTTATAACAATATGTCATTCACATATAAATAGATGAACATTCACATGTGATCAACACCAATCCAACAGAAGCCTATCACTATGTGATCAAGCTAATACCCATGGCCTACTTTATTTCCTGCAACTGTTCCTACTTCAGATATAGTTACAAGGACCTATTTTTTATGAATGTTGCTTCATTCTCCTCTCACTTTCAAATTCCATAATCTTCACTTTCATTTCCAATAACAACTTTTCATTTTGAGCAAAATAAGGCATAAACTAAATTTATCAATCTTCATTGACAAATCCCATCTAATAGAACCACTCAATTTCATCCACTCATTATTACTCTAGATATGTTTTATGTTACTAATAAAAATTTAAATAAAGAGCTATATTATTAATGAATCAAGGAACTTCAATTTAGTCCAAGGCAAAATATGTATCCTTCATCTCCTCCATGAATAATAGGCCCTCATTGAATTGATGCATTTTCTAGTGATTCTTAGTAGTTCATCCCTTGAGAAAGCTACATAAGCTCACCAAGAGCTATATGAACTATCCTCAAAAAACTATTGCAACTCATAGCTTGGAATCCACTTTTAATAGTTCATGTTTAAACATATTTACAAATCCCTATAACTCTTTAATTATTCATTTTCATGTAACTATAAATTTTATGTTAGCAATATGATCCTATTACTTGGCCCTATGTAATGTGTTTTAGTGTGGATTCTCATGCTCCTTACCTCTCAAGTAAATGCGCCTAGTTCCATGCTTATAAATCTAGCCAACACCTTCTAGGAGATAATTTTTAGTGAATACCAATCTAGACAACCACATTTATTGCAACCTTTACAAGTGTGGCAGTGAAGTATCAATTGCAAGGAGCTCTTATGTAGGCTTACCATAACATATTTTTCTTTAGTGCACTAGTGTATTGTGCCACCAACAATATGCCTCATGCATCTATAAGAACAACATATGCCCCCCACACTAGTCCATGTTGCCTCTATTAGTTTGTATTTCCCTTCAAGACCTAGATTTTTTATAGTACAAGCACCATTCTCTTCACATGTCTCATAGGAATCCTAATATTGATGTCTTTAGAGCCTCCTCACCATCCTACAACCATTCCAATGTCACTGATCACACAATGCCATGTATGGTTGTTCTACTATTCAAAACAATTCCCTAACATCAAATTCAACATGAATTAATGACATTTACGTGTTTATCATAAGTCACCAAGCATCACCCTAACTATACTTATCTCACCCAATATCTCAAAAAAATACTATGATATTTGAATACCTAGTACAAATTTTTACCACAACCAATATATTTGAATGACTAACCAACTAACATAGAAATTACACTTGTATATTTGAATGACTAATTAGCCAACAAAATTGAATGTCTCATCAATCAACAAAGAAATATAAGGTTTGGGTATAGTGCCAATTACCTCTTTCCAACATAATGTACTCAAGGACAACTTTACTTAAATCTACATAAATATGTACACTACATATGTTGTGAAATCATACTCACTAAATTTTGATGTGGCCAAGGAATTGAATCATCATGTCATCCATTACTTAGCTTATTTTCTCCACCTCCCCCCTCCCGCTTTTTTCTTGATGAAAAAATGGTTTATAGGTCTAATCATTTGGTATTGAATCGATCTCACTCAATGATAAATGCTAATATGCCTACTCTGTTCCAAAGTTTTCATCCATCAATATCAATAATGACATGATACTGATATGATTTGAAAGACTTTTCAAGGCCAAGTCATAAGGACTATGAGGGCTATATGGTCTCTTTTGATCACGACAATTGTCCTTATTTTAACCCTGTCTTTGTCCTAAATACACTACCTAAGCCTCTGTTTTATGATTAAAATGAAACCTCTTTGTGATTTTATTGGATATGGATCATAGGGTATTATTCATTATTAAAAAGGTTAAATATATTTAAATTCCTTTATAACTTACATTTTCATATTTCCTTAAGGCATGGTGAGTAAATGCCATTAATCTAAAGCGAAGTTCGGTTGGTGCAGGATCCACAGTTCCTGTACCGCCCGCTATTCCTGTACCAGGTGGACAAACAGATGATTCATTCTGGATTCACTCCAAAAATATCATATTTTTTGAGGAATGGTGTACACTTGCTGCTGAGATTTTGTTCCATTTTTTTGCATCAAGATTGGAGCATTATGGATGTGCTGAAGATGCAGGATGTGAAGGTCTCATACTATCCGTCGTTTCTGTACCGTCTATCATTCCTGTACCAGTTGTCATTCCTGTACCAATCATCGTTCCTATACCATCCTCCGTTCCTACACCAGGTGGATAGCTGGCCAATTGAATCCTAAAATATCATATATGTTAAAGAGTGGTGTGCATCTCTCGTCGAGGGTTTGCTACATTCTCTATATTAGGCTTGAAGCATTATGAATGAACTAAAGATGGAGGCCGATTGTTGTTTAAGAACATTTTTCTGATAAGTTTTTATTACGGTCGAGAGTGGACTGTTCTATGTATAAATTAAGGATTCTAGGGTAGATTTGAGGGGGCAATACATTGTTGAAATTTTGATATATACTGTAACTTTTGGTATCACCATACTTCTAGGCTGGATTCAGATATTCACAATGTACATTTGTAATTATTAAGTTAATACAAGGAGATATTCCAGTTATTTATTTCTTGTTTCATTATTTGATGTGATGCGTTATTTGATTATTGATTTTCCATATCTCGTAACAGGGAAACGAGCTGGTTGGCTAGGGCCCATCCAACCCAGCTCATTCTCCCTTTTTCACAGGTGTGTTAAAATTATTTTTATGCAAGGTTTGAGCAGGTTAAATTTTGTTCTTTCATATTTAACAGGCTTTGACTTCTTTGTAAGCTATGTGATTTAGATCTGAAAGTTTGCAAGCTTGGGTGTGTTTATTTCCCACTTTTTGGGTTAACTCAGCTTTCCTTTGATGCATGTTTAATTTCCTTTCTGCAAAATGAGTGTGTTTTAGTTGCTTGCACTGGTGCATTTTTGTTTTTGCAAGTGAAGGTTGCTCAGCTTACTTCTGCAAGTCCTTTTATTTCCTACAAGATTCATTTTCTTCCTTTTGCAAATTGTGTTTTATTTTTAGTGAAGTTTCCAAGCATTCTCAATATGAAAGTTCAATGTAGAATTCATTTATCTTTATGATATTTAATGAAACATTGTTTGCATTATATAGATCTGTGCTTGCACTCATTTTCCTTGTGGAAGTAACTCAGTTTAACACTGAAATTATTGAAGGGACCTTTAAGCTAAAACCTCTATTTGTAATAAGTGCAGATCTGATTTACATAATAATAGTCATCTCAGGAGGAAGCTTGCTTGTATTTGGATTAGATAGTTATTTTTCACATGTAAGGAGTTTCCTATTCTAGCAAGGTTTTTCTTTGACTTTTGAAGTACCTTTCATTTCTGAATGTATGATTAGTTAAAGAGTCTTTTACATTTGAATGTTTATTTCCTTAGCTCTGTTTAGCTTGGCAATTTATTCTTAGTTAACACCCTTTTCATTTTCTGCAAGTGGTTTAGAAACCCAGTACAGGAACGATGATTTCTTGGTATAGGAACCTTTATTTCAGTACAGGAACCGATACCCTGGTATAGGAACCCAGAGCTCTTGTATGAAGGTCAAAATCTTCAGTGCAGACACAATACACACTTCCAGTGCAGGAACATTACTTCAGTACAGGAACGTCATTCCAGTATAGGAACATCGTTGCCGTGCAGGAATGATGGTTCAGTGTATGAAGGAAAATATTTAATGAAGACAAATGTCCTTAACAATTTAATTACTTCTTTGTCCTACGACTACACTGAAATTTAGTCTCAGATATCTACTTTTCCATCTTTTAGTGGTCAGGATTATTTATGCTGATTTGAAGTCCCTTTCATTGAGTTTTCGCAATGTACTTTCCTTTTTTATTCTGGCACCAGAATTCTTTTGGTGTTATTTGCTTTCCATTCTTTTGATTCTGCAAGCGTAATTAGGAAAGATAGAAGTAGGATTTGCAGGTTGTTGAAGTCCTTCTCTGGCATTTCCAGTGTTGCGCCTCTAAGTTTATGAACTCCTAGATTGACAATTAAATGTTGGTCCATTAATATGCCCTATATTGCACCCAACAGGATCGAACTGTAGACCTATTGGTAGAATAAATCAAATATTTTATTTATCAAAGTAATTTGAATGTGTACCAAAAGGGTTATCAATCATTATTTTGGTCAGACTATTGGAATCATGATTGTCGTTACACCAAAACCCGCAGGTGTTAATAAAAGAACACATCACCAGATTTAATGGATCCTTTAGAGGAGATTAAGCACATGTCACGAAACACATGGGGAGCATTTTATTATACAATGCCCAATAATTCCCCCCCCAATGCGATATAGGTGTGTTTCGAACTCGGTACCTTTGGCTCTCATACCACTTGTTGGAATCACGAGTGTCGTTGCACCAAAAACTGCAAGTGTTAGTAAACTGACACATCCCTGGAGTTAATGGATCCTCGAGAGGCATTTAAGCACATGTCATGAAACACACATGGAGTGTTAGATATCCAATTCCCAACACACACAACCATAATATTGTTGACATAGTTATTTACTTGTAGAAAATATTTTATGAGATGAAATAACTATTTACATGTACAAAATATTTTATATTTTTCATCATTATATTCTTTTAGATATGCCTTGTAGAATTGAAGGTTTTCACTAATTCTAAAATTAGTCTTAAACAAGTAATTTCAAAAAAAATTCCATAACATGTTTAGTAAAGTTTCAAATTGCGATTTTTTCAAGAGTTTAGGAAATCATATCAAGGTGCTACAGGTTAAAATTTCATATTCACAAGGGCTCAAATTTCAAAGATATATCAAGACAAAGGTGAAGCATCCATATAGTCTCCAAAATAAAGTTTTAAAGGTACATAACTTACAAGTGGCATAATTTCTAATTGAAAGATCCATTTTTTGGTGGATAAAATTACAATAAAGAAGTGTACTATTATTATTTTCGCATGTGGAAAAGGGTTGTATAAGAAATACTACTCATGAAAAATCAAACATGACATCTAAAAAAGTGAATGGTCATTATTTCTTTGATGGGAGAGAAAGAATGAAGATTTTGAAGAAGACAAATTATTTCCCCCCTTTAGTCGGAACTTTGGGTGCTTCTCAGAAGACAATAGTGAAAAATATTAATCCCTAGGGTCGATAACCACAGGAATGTATAAACCAATGCTTCCATAGATTTGATTGTAATTTAAAATTATATACCATAACAAATTGATACATTTGTTTTATATATTTCATTTTGGAGTTGGGTGGATATTGGTTTAGTGAATAGGTGAGTGAGAGAAGGTTGTATAGAGGAGAAATGCTTCAAACTTAGTAGTGAGAAAATATAGACAAAGTATGAGTGTAATGGTAGTGAATGGTCCAACATATTGTTGAATCAATACATCAATATTCATATCAGATTTCAGGTTGTTGTAGCAGAAATTGTTTGGAGAGTTTTGCATGCTACTAGATAATGTTTTTGTTGGTGATGTGGTGTTATATTATGGCCACTATTTGCAAGTATAGAGAGCATGTTATTTGTGGTGTTTTTTTTTTATTTATTGATTGTGTCTTGTTGTTGGAGATCGTATTGAAAAGTTTATTCCAGTTGAGTAGATAGTCTTGGGATCTAGTCTGAAAATATATGAAATGAGGTCTGCATAAAGTAGAGGAGAAGTGACTTCATGAGAGTGGAGTAGTGACTTCAAAACTTTAGTGAAAGGAATAGTTTCTCCATCTAATGGTAGTTTGATATTCCAATCAGATTTAGGCAATGATCATTGATCATGGTGGCTTTCAGCGGATGGTAGTCTGTAGATCTGTGTGAGAACAAAGTCTTTTGAGATTATCAGTAGAATCGAGTCTCCTGGATTATTAGTGTTGGCCTATTGTATATGAGGTAAAGTCTCTAGGCTGATGGGAGTCAAATATATATGTAAAATAAAACTTGATTTACATAATAGATATTTATAACAACGCAACAATAATAAGGGTGGTTTTTCACCTGGAAGGGTTTCCACCAGAAATCTTGCATCTCATGTGTGATAATGATTTTTATGGTTGTGTTTTGATGGTTTCATTTTAGTTCATGTTGATTATATGTTTACATGTTTATGATTTACTTGCTTATGATCTATGTCAAGTTGCTAACAAGTGTGTGATTCAATAAAGTAAATAAAACACAAAAATTGTGAATAAGTCACAGTATTGATTCACCTTCCCCCCCGAGTAGTGCTCAAAGGTTTCCAACAAAGGTGTTTCACATAGAGATTTCATTGATGACAAGAAGTGTCATTGATGTCAAAGGAGACAACAAAAATATCATTCATGGGTCAAAGGAAGCAGTAATACAACTAGACATATTGCATACCCTGATCTAGTGAAGTCCAAGGAAGCTTAAAGTTTATTGAGTTTTTGATAAGGTTATGATGCTCTAATGATCCTACAAATAACATGGCTACATAGGCCTTGTCAATACCTTTATAATGGTAGATCCCACTCTGAAAAATCCTCTTATATGAAAAGTTATGGCTAGCTGAAGATCAACATTAAGTGGAGAACCTAAATTATAGTGCAAAATCCCCTAACACCAATTTTTTAATGAGTGTGCATCTTCAAGGCAGATTCACCATTGACAAGGGAAATTGACAGCCTCAGGTGTGTAAACCTGAAAATAGTTTAACAATGTTAAATAGTGTGCATATTTTGGGTAAATCAATAGTAATCACTAAACATAAATGGTGGATGATGAATGAGTTACATGAAATTTAACTTATCCCACCAAGCCAATAAGTTATTGACATGTGGCAAGCATTCAATGGAGCATATATGGCACAATTCCATATTGACATTTGGAGCAACTTGATTGGGCAAATATGGTGACATGTGGCCCTCTTGTCCATTCAACCATGATGTGACAGCTCAAACATGTGGCAACATTTTACAAGAAATGACATAGCAGGTTGTATGATATGAAAACAACGTGGCATGACACATCAATAGATGATGTTAGCATAGTGATGTGGCACCACTAGGGTTTGCCACATGGTAGGCACATTTGATAGTTTGTGATTGGTGGAAAGTCCAAATACAGGTGACATATGACGCCCATCATAGGTTGCCACATGCCATGATGATGTCATCATGTGGACAACCAATTACCCTAGGGTCCTAGTCATATGGGCACAATCATATGGTTTTGAATTCCAGATACGAAGGGCTATATGCCAGCTCAGTCATTGGTGCCATGTCGACCTGCATAGACTCTGAGACCACATAATGGCCTATATATACACACGCCTGAGTTCCACAAAACACACATTCAAAAACAAGAATAGATGAAGGATCAATTCTAAGGTAGGATATTAGTTTGAGGTTGTTTCGAGAAGATCATTGCAAACAATATTGTTCCAGTTTCACTTTCATTATTAGGGTTTACATTGTGGATGAAAGTAGTGACTAACCATGAGTGGGTTGGTTAATTTATTAGTTGAGTGACAAGTGAAGTCTATCATTGGCACAAGTTTGATTACGATGGAAGAATCCCATACTCGGTGAAATTTTTCGTCTGGTAAATGAATGGAGATTAAACTTGGTGGAGCACAAAAGTCTAGGAGAATTTTTTTCAAAGACTTATTTCAGCAAATGTCTAGTTGCATATGGTGATGACTTCTATCTATTTTAGCAAATGGAAATAACGTGTCTATATATATTTTGGTAGGTGTCTAGCTACATATGTTTAAATATCGACTACATTGTCGATGACTAGTATCTATGATTAAAGGTTGGTCGTAAATATAATAAGGTTTGGCATTAAATATGAGCTATACATATATAGCAGAGGCATTGTTTGGCGAATTTTTTGGTAGAGGTATAGCAAATTCTAGTAGCTCAAAATTTCAAAGGACAGTCTCTAATTGGTTGGCACTCATGTGGAATGCTCTAGTGGATAACCACAACCCTTATAGTGTTCAATTGGTATGCATGTGGACACATTTTCATATTAAATGATTGGTTGGCTATGGAAGATTGTATTGGTTAATTAACACAAGTATACATAATAAGCAATAGCGCCAAATTTGATTGGACCCTATGGAGACATGTCGGATTGATTGTTGTAAGTGGAGGCATCGAGGTTGATTGGCCTTGTATTGGCCATGTCAATTGACAAATTATACAGATTGGATTTGTATTGACAAACACATTGACACATAAGAGTAGAAAAATATTGACCATGATTTCGGTCCTCAACCCATATGGAAAGAACTTCATAATAAAATCATATCAAGATCATGGCATTGCAAGCACCATTGGACAATAGAGTTGGTAGAATATATGCATTATATATAGGTGCTCACAAGTTCAACCCACACCAGTGAATGGGTCAAAAATAATAATTTTTATATAGGTTTCATTTTGTCAAATTATTAAAATGGTTGGAAGTGCACCTTTTGTAATAACCGTGTTGTTGAAATTTTAGCTTTCTGTAGAATGCGCCCTAAAAAGGGAATTTTGTAGAATACTTAATTTAATATATGGTTTTGTATGGTTTTTGGAGGTTTCTGGGTCATTATTGAGCTAAATTGGATTCCAAAAGAAGCCCAGTGATCAGGGTTGAGTAGTGGATATGTCTGAAGGCATGAAGATCCTTAATAATATATTTTTAATGTCCTAGATTAGAGTTATATGTTTCGAAGGCTTATAGCAGGTGGTAGTTTGTTTTGGGGATATGGTGAGGATATGTCCTAAGAAGGATTGTAGGTGACCAGATCGATGAACAGGTTGGAGTAGAATATGGGTAATATTCTGATAGAAGTATGATATCTAGTGACAATGTTTGATATGATAGTTTGTGGAAGAGATTGCAGTGACAGTGATTGCATATTGTGACAAGTTTTGCAGTGACAATGATTGTAGGTTGTGATTGCAGATTGTGACATTGATTATGATTTAGTGATTGATGAAGATAGTGCATCTAGTTTGAAATATTTTGAAAAAGAGGTTTACATAGAGTTGAAGAAGGTGGTGGGTGCTTCCACTAAGGTTGGAGCCACAATCAGGTTGGAGCCTAGAGTAGGCCAAAGCTTTCTCATTATCGAGGTTGGAACCTAATCAGGTTAGAGTCTAGAGCAAGTTGTATCTTTCTCATCATCGAGTTTGGTGCCTCAATCAAGTTGTAGCATATAGTGAGTTGTTGCTTGCACATTTTTGAGGTTAGTGCCTCAATTTGGTTGTAGCCTACCACAAATAGTAGCTTGCATATTTTGGGGGCAGATTCCTCTAGAAGGTTAGAACTTGCAAATATATGTAATGAATTGAAGCATAAGAAGAAGAAGAATTTGTGGCTTTCTCTCATATGGGTTTCCATGTAAAATATTGTGTATCTTTGTGATGTGAAGGCTTCTTGATGTGTTATTGATGTGACAGTAGCTTTATGATGCTTATGGTTATGGTTCATAGAAAAATAGTTCTCTTATTATGAAAAAATTATGAAATGGTAGAATTTTTCTCACACTGATTCACCCACCAATGTGATATTTGGTCCAACAAAAGGTCCTTTCAGAATTGCATAGTTATCTTGTAATAGGACATTTAAGGTTCTTAAAAACTTACCACAAGATCAAGAAGGATTTTTTTGGAAATGTTTAACACTGATGTTCAAAATTTTATGGCTAAATGTGTGGTCTATCAACATACTAAGGGAGATACAATCAAGGCTCCAAGTCTCCTACAACCATTAGCTATACCAAGACAATTTTAGGAAGATGTTTCAAGGGACTTTATTATAGGTTTACCCAAATATGAAGGAAGGAATTCCATTGTGGTAGTAATAGATCAACTGAAAAAGAGTTCTCATCTTTTCTCTTTTTCTCATCCTTTTAAAGAAAGTATAGTGGAAAAAACATTCATGTAAATAGTTCAAAAGCTACATGGAATCCCAAAGATTATTACAAGTGACAAAGATCCATTTTTCATAAGAAAATTTTGGACAAAATTATTTTCTTGTTTAGGTACTTGATTGGCTCTCGACTCATCTTACCATCCTCGATCTGATTGGAAACCTAAGATTGTGAATAAATGTTTAGAAGGATTTGATTTTAATTTGATAATTAGACAAAATGGGTCAAGTGGTTTCCCTTGGTAGAATGGTGGTACAACACATCCTTCCATACTTCATAATAAAAAAATTGGTGCCAATTATAGAAATTTACAGATATCATCCTTAATACATCACATCACTTTGAAAGGCACTACAAAGGTTCAAGCAATGGACGACCACATAGGAAACCAACAAGAATTTCTCAAACTATTGAAGGGTAACTTGGTTATAGCACAAAATATGATGAAACATCATGTAGATGAAAATTGTAGTGAAAGAGAATTTGAAGTGTGGGATTGGGTATTTCCTAGGCTACAGTCATATACATAAATGTCCCTTAAGAAACAAAGAGAGGAAAATAAATTAGCACCTAGGGATTATGGTCTCTATAAAGTGTTTCAATGGATTGGAACTAACAATTTAGAGTCACATCCATCTTCACGTGTACATTCAATATTATATTTTTCTTACTTAAAGGAGCTAAGGTGACAATATCTCTATCCAAACTATTTTAACAAAGATTAATGAAGAGAGGAAAATCATATTGGCTCTAGAAATAATCCTTGAAACAGGGATTACACGGTTGTGAAATTGAGCAATTACTAAGTATATCACCAAATAGAAGAACCTACCAATCGAAGAGGCACCATAAGAATGCGATTTATTAATGTAGAAATACATGTAGTTAGTCAAATGTTGAGGACAACACTTTTTTGAAGGGAAGGGGGATGTTAAGCATAAAACCCTCATTACGCCCTATATGTTAAGTTATTACATTTCTAGTGTTATAAGTGGTTTGACTAGAAACTTTTATTGTACACTTTCATTATTGATCAAAATTGGATCATTATATTGTTTTTCATCCATATTGATGCATTTGGAATGGAAAATGTGGAGGAATCAGCTCATAGGACCATTTTTATCGACGAGACCCAGTTTGGCAAAACCGGGCCTAAAACCTTTCGGGAGAATTTTGAGACATCAAACGATCTTTTTTTGGGTGAAAATTTTCTGCTTAAATGAACTTCCTTTTCATGCTATTCTACACACAAATATATTTCCAACGACGTAAGAAGCATGTCAATCGGAGTCCGTATGCAAAAGTTATTCCACTCAGAAGTTGACTTTCGTGGTTTCACACCTATAGTTCGAGAGGATGTTGCATCATCCCCCATTATTTATGGAAAAGGGGCTAGCCACATGTTTGTGACATAAAATACTATAGAAGATTCTATTATGTAACTCTAGTTGAGAGTTGATGTAGTCAAAATTAACCATTGATAGGCTATCTGGTTGTGTTATAACTGGGCCACTAGGAGGAAGAGGCATTCCATTCTTTGAAGAGAATTTTGTTCCATAGCTGAGAAAGACAGGAGAGATAGGAGGTAGGGCACACAAAGAGAATTTGTACACTGTAGCAGCCCATGGACCACAAACATTACTTCCTTGTACTTGCAACCATATTTCCAGATAGAGAAAGAGAGCGAGGTAGCCTCACCTTCCAATTGGGTTTTCTCCCAAAAGGGTTTCCCATAGAGCATATCTTGTGTCTTGTGTCTGTGCGAACTTATTTGGTCATTCTCTACTTTTCTAGATAATTTATATTCGCATGCATGCACTAATTATAGTTAAATCTACAGATATTAAGTTTAATAAAATTGTAATAGTGTAAAATTTTAGTGTTTTAATATATTATTATCAGATCTGTTGTGACGAACTGTCCAATGGAATATCCATGGAAGTCTACAGATCATTTGATATCAGAGCCAGGTTTCTTTGGGTATTTGTGGATCTTTGCAGGGGATCTAGTTCTGCAGGGTCAAAAATCATAAAAACCCGAATCACGGTTGACGAATCTGTAAACGAACCTCGTGATCCTGCAAAAGTGAGGTTTTCGCAACTCAAAAAATAAGTCAAAATATAAATCACAATGTAAACCTCCTCATAGCATCCCTAAGCAATAAGATGGGGATATTTGGAGAAGATGGGGGTTCTAATCCAGACTTAAACAGGAACGCAACAAATTAAAGAGATAACCATATACACAAAGATGCAGCGGAAATAATACTTCATTTCATGAATGGAAAATACTGAAATATGGTTACAACCAGAAATGGAAATAAACCAGCTAGGGCGATGGCAGCTTATCTCTGAGAAGAGATGTGTGGCTACATGCATTTGAACTGTCTTACAATGAGGCTCGAAGGCGTATTTATTGTTGAGAAACAATGGAAAACCCTTCACATTCCAAAACCTGACCCTAGAAGATGAAACGCCAAATTGTGGGCCCCGTTTTTGGGTAAGTTGGTACATCAACTTCCCGGGGTCGTGAATTGGTCGTATTATTTCTGTTTGATGTGCATGATAGCCCATTGGAAAGATCTCTCCGAGGACTATGACGAAAAAGACGATTTTTAGACAGAAAAATCACTAGCTGGTAGATTTCCCAAAAAACGTCATTTAGGGCCTCAAAACGGCTCCGGAAGTTTAGGACCCGAAAAACTGCTAAAAATAGTAAACTGTGCTATAATTAAGGAAACTGAAAAAAACTGCAAGAAGCACTAGAGGGGATCCAAATGGAATTAGTGGGTGGCCACCAATATCCACCTGGATCATTCCTCTTCCCTTAGGAAGCAATGGTCCCCATTGCGTTGAGTTCCTCCATGAGATGAGGGAACTTCTGCTGCACTTGGTCCCTGGTGAGCCACTTGCCCTGGTGAAGGAGTTGTCCTACTTTCACAACTCGATACAGTTGGATAGTCTGTTGGTGAGTGTGCTTGATCTATGTGCCCATGATCCGATCAGTTGCAGCTTGTTCCATGCAACCTGGATTTAACTCTGTGGGTGTGAGTTGTTCTGCAATGTCGGACGTGTCTAGCAATGGCGGAAAGTATGGCCGAAGGCGGTCGACAGTGAACACCGGGTGCAGGCCAAGGAATGGGGGAATACTGAGCTCAAATGCATTGTCTCCCACAGCCTTGGTAATGGTATAAGGGCCATATCGAAGTGGTCTGAGTTTCCGATAGGCTCCGGTAAGGCGTTCCTTTTGCAAATGCAACCAGACTTGGTCACCCACCTGAAA